>JACXGK010001262.1:40585-73823 GCA_016801125.1 Novumbra hubbsi | reverse complement strand
TAGGCAGAGAGAAATGTAGCAGATTAAGGAGAGGTGTAGGGGGGTCTGTGCTGTGGGCCGAGGGAAATGGAGCAGATTAAAGGGAGGTGTAGGGGGGTCTGTGCTGTGTCATCCTCCTCTGCCTCCTCTGTGCTGCTGCAGTTGTAGTCATCATGGCTGACTCATAGACCAATGTGCTGCTCCAACACACACACCTATAAGGCTTAGTATGATGCTCATCATGGCTCCCAGGTTTACCCACACAAACACACACAAACACGTGGACTCACATACATACACCCCATACATTCCAGCTTGTCATGTTGGTGTGTCTGTACTGTGGAACTGACGAACATGTTTCAGGCGCCAACCAGACATTATATTTGAGTAACATTATTCAATAAGAATTCGGTCAGTGTTTTCTAAATTGTTTAAAGTTACTAAAGTTGCTAAATCACTTTTTAATTTAAAGGAATTAGAAACCTCCTCAGAGGCATTGGCGCAATTTGGGAATTTGCAGTCTATGACAATATGTCTGTGAATATGCTAATATATGACATAAAGAGCAACAGTGCAACACATTTTATTTGCTCTGAAGGATGGCTGTTATGTGATTATGTAAATGTAATCGCTTTTGTCTCCTAGCTGGAGTACAATGTGCTCTCTACAGAAGCACAGGTTCATTCCAAAGAAACCCGATGTAGCTGGCATTAAATAAATGCCTGGTGGGCTTGCGAGGCTCACAGTACCGCCTCGTCATTGCTGAAAGAAATTTTAATTCTGGTTGCAAAATGCCGACAGTGTCTATCTCTCCTTTAACAGAATGTCTGACCCACTAGCACCCGTTATTTTACAGGGCTGTTTTAAGATTTATCTAAAATATCTGTTTCCACTGTTAGCCGGGCCCACTGGTGTGTGTGTGTGTTGAATACTAATTAAGTTTGTGTGTGCATGTATTTGAAAAACAGATAAAAAGCTCCCGGGGGCCCACAGGCGACAGTGCCCACAGGCCCTTGAGTTCTGCACACTGCGAGTTAGTGAGACTTTCATTACTGTTGATAGCATCGCTTTCTCTCAACACCATAGTGAGGTCATACAGTGGCTCCCCAAAGTATTCCCCTACCTTCGACTTTTCCCACAATTCATTTTGTTACAGCACTAAATCCACATTGTTTTATTCAGAGGTTTTTGCCACTGATCAACGCAAAAACATAATACTGTCAAAGTAAAACATTTTATCTGCAAAATGTCCCAAATAAATTACTAATATTACACAGACAAAAATTTATTGCAAAGTAATTGGATGTAGCCGGAATTAAAGACACTGTGACATTCAGTTTTTTTTTTCTGTTGATCGGTGGCGTAAACTCCTAGTTACATAAATAAATATTGAATCTTGTAACACAATAAAATGGGCGGTGAACACTTTTTGTGAGCCATGGTTTAAATCCATTTCCTTCCCTGGACCCTGGTTTACAGTTCCCCCTGTGGCTGGTGGTGGTGGTAGGCCTGAACGGCCTGTGTGTGTTGTCCTTGTTGGATGGTGGGATCTCAGTCAGCCGTCCCAGGACAGTAGGGGTCAATGGACAGTCTGGAGGAACACATGTTCTCCCTTTACAGCCCACTGGCACTCTCCTAGTTCTTTACTTCATGAGAGAACAATCTGACAGGCAGATCTGCGCGCTCAGCATCCTGGCCTACTAGATTCGTTGCAGTATGCAGGCAGTGACCTCCCCAGGTACCTTGTGTAACTCGGAATATTTCCATTAGAATTTTAGAATGCTATTGTTGTTTTCTGATCAATCACAAACAAACCAGATATCAGGTTTAGAAGTCTCATTTCAGGTTTAGAAGTCTCAGTTTCATTTTCTGGTTGGTGAATTCCTACCTGGCAAACACTGTATATGTTTTAGATAAAAGGAGAAAGCGCTCCAGAACAACTCGTGGTTCCCTTTGATGGTTCTTCAGACGATGCCCTTGTATACTTCCTCATCCCTGAAGCACTCCTCAAATAAGAGAAGCTTCAAAGCCAGAAGCTTTCTGCTTATATCTAAAGAACCTAAATGGGGACTGGCTTACTCAATGATTTGTGTTGTCAATTGGGTTTGTAATGTTTGGAATAGGCGCCATTCTACACAGTAAGTCAGAAAGTTGACTTCAATCCCTCTCAAATAGGAATTGCAGTGTTTTTCCTGGGAAAGACAAGTATTTGATACACTGCCTGATTTTGTAGGTTTTCCTACATACAAAGCATGTAGAGGTCTGTCATATAGGTACACTTCAACTGTGAGAGACGGAATCTAAAACAAAAATCCAGAAAATCAATTTTTTTATTGAGCCATTGTCCTTTGAGGGATAACAGCCAATGTTCTCTTGTACCTTGGATATAATAAATGGACATAGGCCCTTATTAAGTATTTTGACAAAGTGAAAAGTGCTTTGCAAATATACTCCTTTTGTACATTCAGATTGGTTGGGGGGGGGGGGTGTTATTAAACCCTGGAGGCACTTTCCAGTTAAAATAAGGGAGGTGTTAAACAATAGCTGTGTTAATGAATTTTCCTGCAAACCCGACAAGACCCAATCAGGCAGACCCGTTACTTGCATTTTGGTTCCATGGTATGTGAGAATGAAGGGACTGTGATTTGTTGTCCCCCTTTGTCTTCCTATTCCACTGCCAGGTGTATCACAGGGCTGGCAAGGGATTGGGTCTGTGTATAAGAGGGTTATTGGGTGAAATATTAGGGTTCATCTAACAGTACTTCATTGGTCTTTTATGACAAAGTCGAGCCAACTGAACAGCACACAACCAACATGCAATGCATTGCATCACTCACCAGTACTGATAATTAAGTTCAACTACAAATTCTAATCCCTATCTTCATCCGTGGCTTATTAAACAGGGTAGTTATTAGCTAAATAGCTTAATCGTCAACAGAGGAAAACAACATGACAAAGGTGAGTGAACATTTCCTCTGCATCCCCGGCTGCTGTTTGGGTTCTCTTCTCCCTCAGTTT
Source organism: Novumbra hubbsi (assembly GCA_016801125.1). Classification (NCBI taxonomy): domain Eukaryota; kingdom Metazoa; phylum Chordata; class Actinopteri; order Esociformes; family Umbridae; genus Novumbra; species Novumbra hubbsi. The sequence goes on along the minus strand of JACXGK010001262.1, from coordinate 70,826 downwards.
AGAGACAATGCCCTGGACTGTTTCACTGGTTAGCTGCATCTGTATGTGCCAGCCAAATACAGCTGTACTCATTGTTTGACTCTGGACTGCCATGTTTAGTTTCTCTATATGAGAGAGTGATTGAGGGGGAGGGCTAAGGTTACATGTCAAGCCAGGGTACTCATATGTCGTCGACCCCCCCCCCACACACACACACACACACACACACACACAGCGTACACACCGTTGTTAGTGAGATGTATAGGGATAAATGTTTCACCATGTATGTACATTATAAATGTGTATATAATTCTGTCTGTTACAATGCGTTGGGGGGGGGTTATCAGGTTAAAGCAGGCCAGGGGTTGAATGTACTTCTGTATGAGCCCCCCTTCCGTACTACGTCCTGGGTGTTTTCCACATGGTATACATTTGCTTTGCCACACTCACAGCAGCTGTGGGAAGAGGCTGCCCACACGGGCACTCCAGTCCTGGCCCCTGTTGCTGGTTGTCTGGCCCTCCTCCAGAGCAGTGGCTGGGGGTTGGGGCTCATTGTGACTGGACCGCAGTGAAGCCTCCACTCTGAATAATTGAACAGACTAAACGGGGGAGGGAATGCAAGGAGAGAATCGTCTCCATTAAAAGATACCTGGAAATGAGTGCTGTTGTGCAAGGGTGCATGCATATGCAGATAATGCCTACCCATTAGGAATGATTCAGTATTAGCGCATATTGAGCCTTATAGGAGGCCTTCGAATATTGGGACTATTTGACATCTATTAGTCCATAAAGCGTTGTGAAGTAACAATTATACACATGAAAAACTGATTTTCTGTCAGAGCATTGAGGAACCTCAATTGATTCTGGTACACACCATATAATTTATACAGTGGGGCAAAAAAGTATCTAGTCAGCCAAAAATTGTGCAAGTTCTCCCACTGAAAAAGATGAGAGAGGCTTGTAATTTTCATCATATGTACACTTCAACTATGACAGACAAAATGAGAAAAAAAAATCCAGTGGGAGAACTTGCGCAATTGGTGGCTGACTAAATACTTTTTTGCCCCACTGTAGGTGATGAATGGCAGTTACTTTACATTTTTACTTTTCTAAACTCTCCTCGAAAGACGTCTCAATGGCTTGTGCAGTAAGCCCATTAGCTGAATATGGCGATGTTACAAATGGTAAAACGAAAATCCTGCAACAGGCATTTATCATATAAAACAAAGCTGTATAATCAGATGACGCGGCACTCACATTAGCTTGCCCCAGAGGTAAGAGAGTTATGTGCATTGAGACAGAGAAAAAATAAGAAAATCTGTGAATCCCCTAAATGGGATTTCTGTAAAACCTTGGAAGCTGATATAATGAGTAAGCAAGTGCGGTTTGCATCTTAACAGATACACGCTGCCTCTGTGCCCATCTCCTTGCACAAGCGGTCAGTCTGTCACTCTATAGAGCCGTGTTTTTCTTGTCATCATCTCTCATTGAATTCAATAACCAAGCAAGAGAGGAAATCAGTCCACTTCCATGCATGGCTGGTGATGCCATTGAAATTAGTTCTGAATCTCGAGAAGCTAAGGAACAATTTCAGCTTTACGAATTCTGCGTTTTTTTTGCAAGACCTGCGGTTTCCCTGTTTGCACAGTATTAAAGATGCTGAAAATCTTGTTTCCACTGCTGAATGTATGTGACTCAGGCTGTGTAGCAGTAGCAGTAGCAGTAGCAGTAGTAGTAGTGTCTGACTAATGTTCTAGGCAGATTGCATGGCAGTTCTTATTTGCCCACGTCCGTGTGTAGATCCTATTGTGCATTAGGGTGTAATTCATTGTGAGCCTCCTATCCCAGTCTGAATTCTCCTATATCACTATTGTGCATTAACGTGTCGTTCATTGTGAGCCTCCTATCTCAGTCTGAATTCTCCTATATCATTATGTCTTTTTTGGGAGCATCTTAACAGCGACTCGATCTCTCCTCTGTCTCGGCAGGTGCCCCTGGCTGACCAAAGCTATCTCCCCCGCTGTGCCACTCTACAATGGTGTCGTCTTCCTCTTTGTGCTGGCCAATTTCAGCATGGCTACCTTCATGGACCCCGGGATCTTCCCCAGAGGTCAGTTCTCTTGTATTACTGCCAGTTTCTGTCTGTATGTGACGAATAGGTTTTGTTTCTGTCTGTTTCTCTGCTTTTCTCTGTCTCTGCTTTACTCTGTCTCGGTTTCTCTCTACCCTCAGTCTTCTCAGTAACCACTAGCTCATTAAGACAGCCAGTTGGAGTTTATGTGTCCTGGTTCAGCATGAATCACATGTCTGTGACGGGGCGACCTTGATTGACGTTACGAGGTCCTCTGCTGCCTTCTTAGGAATACATCAGGCCCTACCTAATGTCCGTCTGCAGTAATATTAAAGGAAAGGAATCACTCTGTGTGTTTGGTCCACATTAGAAACTGCTTTGATGCTGAACATTATGACACTAAGATACTTTTCTGAGTGCTGTTCTGGCTCTTATGTTTGGAAATGAATGTGACCCATAAGCACATGCTAAACAACTGTCTTTCAAATCTTCTTCCCCCATAACCAGGTTAAATCATCTTTAGGGCACATACGGCATTGCTAGGTTATCGTAGCTGCCTGAAGTCGAGGTGTCTTTCCGGTCCTTACTATGGTTGTCATGGAGACTAAGGGAAAATCAGCAATCATTTACTCAAAAGATTGTTACAGGGAAACGTTTGCCCACTTCATTGAAGTGCCTGTGGCCAGATATATAATGCTGCTCCTTCTCCTCCACACTGTCTGCGTGTGGGGAGGAACAAATTGCAGTTTAATCCCGGCTTCGAGGAGAGATATGGCCTTAGGCTGTTTTGGCAGAACCTACCCTGTCAGTACAATCCCTGGGAGCTGCTATTGTTGCTGCACAGATTTACGCCACATAAGATTTAATTTCTCACTTTAGTTGGTGTGAATCAGACAGTGACGTGTGTACACTACCATTCCAAAGTTTAGGGTCACTTAGAAATGTCCTTGGTTTTGAGAAAACGCACAAGAAAAGCACCATTTTTGGTCCACTAAATACTAAACAATTCATAAAGCTTGACGCCTTCTGTCCAGCATGGTGGAGCCAATGTGATGGTCTTGGTGCTTTAGTGGGGGTAAACTGGGAGATTTGTACAGGGTGAAAAGGATCTTAAAGAAGGATGATCATCCTCCATGTTGAATCAAATAGGATTTCTTTTTCCACCTATAAAGGCCAGCCCTCTTGTCTTTCAACATTACTTTGTATTTACTCCCTTGTGTGAAAGATGTGGGGAACGAATCTACAGTATCTAAAAAATTTCCATCTGTATATTTGCAACCGACTGCAAACCATGGCGCTGGCTTCAATTTGGTCTACTTCCTGTTGGCCCTCTGATGTCAGTGATATGGGAATGTTTTCTTGCCTGCTAACGCGTGTGCATGTTTGTGTGTGTGTGTGTGTGTGTTGTCTCTCAATGTGGCAGCGGATGAGGACGAGGACAAGGATGATGATTTCCGGGCACCTCTCTATAAGAACGTGGAGATCAAGGGAATTCAGGTCCGGATGAAGTGGTGTGCCACCTGTCACTTCTACCGGCCGCCTCGCTGCTCCCACTGCAGCGTGTGTGACACCTGTGTGGAGGTAAAGCACCAGGCACATGCTAGCCTGCTAATCAGCGGTTTACGCTAGAATGGTGGCGTCAGCCTTGTTGCGATGTGTGACCTCTACAATTGACTGATGGGGTTTTCACAGACCAAGACCTCTAAATCATTTGTCTGTGAAGGGGGATTGATGTTGTGTTACACCATCCAAGCAGTATTCAGGAATATGCTTTAGAACACGGGTTTCAGAACTTAGCGTTTCCCATTTGAAGTTCAATCTCCAGCTATGTTGCTCTGTAGCCTACTGATGTGGATCTGCCTTGCTCTTTCATGTACGGTCTAACGCTCCATGAAAGAGGTCATATCTGACTTTGAAGATTGCTAGACAGCCTACTGTTATATATCAGCCGGATGACTTCCACTGTCACTGGGGCTGCGTTATTTACTAGATACTCAACAATTTAAAAACAAAAATCAAAGTCAGCCAAATTAGATGCTCGTACAAAATCACAGGGCCCCGGGATTCTGGCGCCTTATCCAAGATGGCAGAATAAATAATAACATCACCGCTGCCTAGATGTGAGCGTTGCCCACGATGGTCTCCTGTTAGCCCAGCTACGTGTGTGTCTCCGTTCACCCTCAGGACTTCGACCACCACTGCCCCTGGGTGAACAACTGCATCGGCCGCCGGAACTACCGCTACTTCTTCCTGTTCCTGCTGTCGCTCAGCGTCCACATGGTGGGCGTGTTTTCCTTCGGCTTGCTGTTTGTGCTGCACCAGGCTGAGCCCCTCGGCACCCTGCACGCCACCGTCACGTATCCTTCCGCGCCGCTGCCAGCGGGGAGTAGTGTGTCCACAGGAACCGTTTGACCGTTGCACGAGGGAAATTATGCTTAGAGAGCTACGGCGTGGGCGGCGCCCGTGGTTATGGGGTTTGGTTTCTTGACCCGCGGTCCAGGCTGGTGGTGATGTGTACTGCCGGGCTCTTCTTCGTTCCTGTCACGGGCCTCACGGGCTTCCATATGGTTCTTGTAGCCAGAGGTCGCACCACTAATGAACAGGTGAGGCCGCATCTAGCTCACGTTGACATGGATCGCATGTACGCGTATAGGTGGTTTCCGTATGTCACACCAGCATACTCGAAGCCGGGATCCAAAGCCGGAGGGCCTATGTGTGCTTATACCAGAATATATATTCATTAGCAATGTTAAAAAACCCATAGGAAATATCTCGGCTCAAACACAACATTCATTATCACTGTCGAGTTATCAGGCTGTTTTGTTAGTAATGGTGAGAAACAGAACAGTGGCAGCTGTGCCAGATTTCAGTCGTCTAGTTAGGCCCTAAAGCCTTAAGTATCAACAATGGCTTATTAAATGTGCCTTACAGACTAACGCCAGCTACAAATAACGAAAGGGTAATGTCAACGTTGCCTCTAAATGTGAATTGCACAAGAATTTTACATTCACTGATGTATTTTTTTATGCATGGCTTTTTCTGTATTGAACCCACCGCTGGATGTTCCCTCTTTGTGGCGTCTGCAGGTTATGAGTCAACCAGTGCAGCACTTTTGTGTGTGAGTGTTGTGGTCGTTAGTCACCTCTCACTCTTTCAACGCCTTGTGTTCTTCAGGTGACGGGCAAGTTCCGCGGAGGAGTGAATCCCTTCACGCAGGGTTGCTGTGGCAACATCAAGTATGTCCTTTGTGCTCCGCTGGCACCCAGGTAAGAGCGACATGGTTTCCTAGGTGAAGGGTTGTGGGTGTTGCTGTGGGCCAGAAGGACCACGTTGCCACGACTCCTGATCCGCTCTACATTTCCAAGTGAATTGCTGAGGTAGAACTTGTCGACAACGTCTAAAGCGCCCCCAGGGGAGAGCAGATGGCCAGGATCATTGAATCACTTTGCAGAACAACAGTTCAGGAGACATCAGGCGTAGCCCCAACACACATTCTGCAGGGAGATGTGACCTCGTTTAGGTTAACTGTTAAATGTTATTTACCGTGCAGTTGGTGGCCTGTTGAAACATGGCTGTAAATTCGGCCTTCGCTCTGGTTGGAATTGGCACTGACTTAATTGTCTTACTCTACCGACCGCTCATCCGCACAACACCTTCCCTGACCTCTCACGTGCATTCAAGCACCAAATGCTATGGTGTCACGTTAGAGGACAGACGTGTGTAATTCGCTAACTGCTGCACAGACTGGTAAGAACAAGGCTCATTAATAAAATATTGATTCTGTGATTTTTAGCCATAGGTTATAAAAGTCTGTCGAGCAAAAAACATTCCCCCCACATTGTAATGTATTTACAGATATAAGCCCCATGTCATCAAAAACACTTGTTTTTAAACTTTAAATTGCAGGGCTAACAGATGAAGGATACTGATTCTAACATATTATATATCTGACACAAATCGCAAGGTTTAACAGTTTGAATTTTGCATTGTGAACTACTAGCTGGTTGGCTTTTTTACTGTAATATGGGCAAGACTAGATGTAGTTAAACTTTTGCATGATCAAACATTAGAAATACTACTCTAGAGCCAGGCCCAACTGTATTTTGATTATTACATGTTTATAGTCAACATCTGCCACTGAAGTCACCCATACAGCAGGGTTATTCACTACAGTCCTGGAGAGTCAAAACACTTCTGGTTTTTGCTTTTACTACGTAGTTTATAGCACTTACCTGATGTCCCAGGTATGTATCAGCCTACTTCAAATTAAAGGATGATACCAGAAGTGTCTTTACCCTCCCCGACCAGAGATAAATAGCCCTGCCAGACAGTAGTCTGTAGTAGATTCAGTAGTTCTGCCTGGTACACTTCTATGGCATTGTCACATAACAAACTACAGTTGACAGTACAAACAATATGGGACCCAGGCTCACTACCAAGTCTCATCACTCCTGATACAGGTACACAGGTGTAGATCCAAGGAAGAAGTCTCCTGTCTCCATCCAGCCGCCCTTCATCAGGCCCGACCTATCTGATAAACTGATCAGCATCAAGGTCAACGACAATGGGATCCACACCAGCATCCTCCGGTCCAAAGTAAGTCAGTCAGTCTTAGTTCTAGTCCACGGTTCTTCACCCAGTCCGTTATCTTTCCCTCATCATATGTCCTCTTCAAACGATACGTTTCCAGACAGTCTTCATTCCAGACTTATTTTGTGCACAAAACCCAGAAGTCAAACCCACATTCCTAACGCTAGTCCTTCCTAAGACCTGTCCCCTGTCTAATTGTCCACATTTAACCTGTCATTAACCCTTCTTTCTCTCCCGTGTCCAGTCCAAGATCAGTCTGGATGGCTTGGCTCTAGATGAGAAAGGTCTAGACACCCAGCCACCACTGCCCCCCAAAGCTGATCGTTACAGCCAGCTGAAGAGCCAGCTGACATCCAGTGAAGGCAAGTAGCTCATAATGGGCTCAATACAAAGTCATCACATTCCTTCCTTTCTCTGTATCTGTCTGTATCTCTTCCTGTCTGTCTCTCAATGTATCTGTCTGGATCTCTTCCTGTCTGTCTCTCAATGTATCTGTCTGTATCTCTTCCTGTCTGTCTCTCAATGTATCTGTCTGTATCGCTTCCTGTCTGTCTCTCAATGTATCTGTCTGTATCGCTTCCTGTCTGTCTCTCAATGTATCTGTCTGTATCTCTTCCTGTCTGTCTCTCAATGTATCTGTCTGTATCTCTTCCTGTCTGTCTCTCAATGTATCTGTCTGTATCTCTTCCTGTCTGTCTCTCAATGTATCTGTCTGTATCTCTTCCTGTCTGTCTCTGTGTATCTGTGTCTCACAGTGTATCTCTCTTTGCCTCTTTTTGTCTCTCCCTGTCTCTCAGTGTATCTCTCTGTGTGTTTTTCTGTCTGGGTACGTCTGTAAATTCCCTCCGGTGATCAACTCCATAGTCCAGAGTACTCTGGTTTAAAAATTCCAGAGCACAGAATAATTGATGAATTTATAAATGACCTGTTATCGATGTTTTGGTTAACGTTGGCTAACAACACATTTAAAATGTGACTGATAACACAAAAAACAGTAAACCAGCTTTTGTATTGTTGGAAAGTGATAAGATTAAAGTGTTCTATTTTTTTGTGTCTGACAGAAATCGTCAAGATAGCCAACGTTAAGCAGTTAGCTTGGGTGTTTTGACTTTTGTGAGGTCAGACTTGTCAGATTAACCACAGTGTTTGGCCAAAGAATCACACTCTGGTTGCCCCAAGAGCCAAACAATGAATTAACAAACAGATAAACTGATTTTACAAATCCCAGAGTGTATACTGAAACACCAGTGTGAGTTCTTTCACCCTCTGTCTCTCTCTTGTCTCTCTGTATCTCTCTCTGTGTATCTTTCTTTATCTCTCTCTGTACATCTCTCTGTCTCTCTCTGTCTGTCTTAGTACCTCTCTGTCTCTATCTCTGTGTTTCTCTCACCTTCAGTTACTCTCCCGTCTCACTCTTTCTATTTTCTCTCTCTCACCGTCTCTGCCTCTTCCCTTTCAGTCTCTGGTGTTTTGCATCCGACCCCATTAAACAACTTGATTTCCATGATAGAGTCTGTGACGGATAACTAGTTGGGCTTGATAAATTAACTCCAGTATGGCAGGATTCTGTGTCTCCTCATCAGTTAGGGGGAATGAAGTGTAATTTGTCCTGAGCGCCTGGTTCAGTGAATCTGCTCCAGATTTGTGATAGGCTGTTAGTGTGTATGTTGGATGGGGGTAATTACAGCATGAATCACTTTCTGTGTTAGTGTATTCTAGGTGGGGCTCTGCCAAGTAGAAGGATGTGAAATGAATATGGATATTTATCTGGACGACCCTGACTACATGAATGACTGCCTTTCTGCGCTTAATCAACCATTTAAGTGAACAAGCTATTGAGAGTGGAATTACATTGTACTATCTAAAGTGTGGGTTTGACAGTTATTTTGTTTCTGGTAACATTGTGTAAGGAGAAAGGACAGAACAGCTTGGAAGTGTGTTTAGTATGATTGAACAGTTATATAATTAATAAGTATTACAACCTACTAGACATGACACACACTGCACGTTTCCTTTTTTCATACATTGCTATGCTACATCGATCTATGTCATGCTGCATTAATTCTGGACCTTCCTGACAGTTTATTTTTTCATGATTGTAGCTTTACTGCCACTTGGTGGACATTTGTATTAATGCATTCATTTTAATTACAAAGTCACTGCAGCGCCTTGATTACCCTGCAGTGTCTGTTGTTCTGAATGAGTTCAAGCAAGTATTTGAATGGAGCAGTATTTGTATTGATTTGAGATTGTTTATTTATAGGGGATGAATGCCTTTTTTCCTTCCCATGTTATTTGTGAGAGGTGAAGTTATAGCATCATTACGCATAAATGTGTCAGATGACAATACTGAATTGTAACAACACTAAATTAGTCTGAAGTTGATTGTGTGTAATCTTACACTGTTTGTCCCTGTCTTACACAGTAGAATTGTTTTTTGTCTCCCTTTCTAGATAGTTCCTTGTCTGGCAAGACCCACCCTTCCACCCCAGCCATGTACAAGTACCGGCCTTCGTTTGGAACCATCCCCAAAGTCCACTATCACGCAGCAGGGGAGAAGGTCAGAATAAAATGAATGAATTCAATGATAGGGATTACTCAATATATTATGAACACTAGAGTGTGGAACTGCATGGGAAGGCTGTATACTCAATATGTATTATCCTACATAGGAAGCACAGCCAATCCTTATTCCTTTGTTTGCGCTTGATCTCTATAACACATCCTTTACTGAAGTTTAGTCAAAGTCATGCCGCTAGTGTGTAGTGAATTGCAAAGGTTAGCAAGATTAATTTCCTTCAGTATGTGTGCCAGCTTTCATCAAAGAGATGAAGATATTTAATCAGTTAGGCACCAGACATGACCATTGATATTAATGTTCTTGCCAGAGTATTGAAAGTGTTTTCAATTTGTGTGAAAAAAAAAAAAAAAAAAACTAAATATTATTGCAATATGAAATTCCTTGATTGATGTATATAAATTTTTCTTCCTGAACCTATCCATGTTATTGTATATTTTAGGAACTATTCAAAAATGTAGCATATCAAGATTTGTACGGATCTGTCATTTGTTTCCAGGGGTATATCACTTTTATTGCTTTTCATTAAATAACCCATGTTGGGCAATCCATCTTGGCTTTAATCTTTATGGGTCCTTCAGGCAAATATGTTCATCGTCAGGGCAAACAGGGTGACGAAATTAAACTTGCACAGCATTTTCAATCACTTGTTGAGGCACCAATAATTATTTTCAATTACCTAATAATTCTGTCCCTGGCAGAAAGCATTCTTAACCAAATGTGGTCAGAATCGAGATAGTGGTTAACTGAAATATTGGTACTGCTCATGTACTAAACACAAAGAGGATTATCCATAATCCTGATTTATTTTTAGGAGACGCTACAAAAACCGTTTCATTCTAATAAAGCTAGTCATCTTAACAGTCACGTTTGGGTGTCGTTGTGTCTCGTCAGATTGAAATGCCAGATAAGACGTCAGCCATCTTGGAGGAGGGCCGCTGCCACGTGGACTACCGCTCAGAGCCCAACCTGGACCTGCCTGACTACCGTAACGCCCCTCTCCACCGCACCTTCCAGTCGTCCCCACTGCAGCTGGACTCCTACCCCGTCAACTCCCGCTCCCTCAGCCTGAAGCAAGCCCATCAGCACAAGGACAAGAGCCAACTGCCGGAGGCGGTCACCTCCACCCCCTATAAGAGTGTCTTCTCCCCCAACGCACTTTCCAACCGCAACGGCAGCCTCTCCTACGACAGTCTGCTCAACCCTGGCGTCTCGCCAGCCACGGCGGCCGAGTGCGTGGCCCGTCCCGGTGTCCCCTCGGTGGGCGTTCACTCCCCATACCTGCCAACCAAAATGTGCCACGTGCGGGGGCCGGAACTGCAGAGCCACAGGCAACAGGTCCCCCCCAGCTTCAGCCCTGTGCTGGGCTCCAGGGGGACAGGCGGGAGCAGCCAGTCCCCACACCCCCAGGACCGGGACCCGTCGCCGGTGCGCTACGACAACCTTTCCAAAACCATCATGGCCTCCATTCAGGAGCGTAAGGAGATGGAGGAGCGGGAGCAGTTCCGGCTGCTGCACCACGCGGGGATCTCCCAGGCTCAGGACTCGGGCGTGTTTGACAGCCCTGGTGGGTATGGCCCGCCTCCCAGCGCCTGCTACTTCGATGGGCCCCGGGGCCCTAGCTCCAGAGGCCCCACGCCTCCGGCATACGGAGGCTCCAGAGACAACCTGGTGGGGGTGGTGAACTACGGACAACGGACCCCTGTACTGCGCTCCTCTGGTGGCTCCTCGCTGGCGCGTGCCCCCAGGACGTCCTCTAGCTCCTTGCACACTGACAACAACATGCAGGGAAACAGGGCACTGGAGGCCCCATACCGCTCCCCAGCCCACCAACCCAACCACTCCCCCTCCTATACCCACCAGAAACTCTCCTTCATCCATGCCCTGGAGAGGACAGACTCACCCCGCCTGGGTGGCCCAAGGTATGAATCCTAGGCTAAGGAGCTGAGGACAAAAAAAAAGCTGATGCCCTCCTTGCTGTCTAGAAACCAGCAGTGATGGTGATGAGTATAGAGCCTCCGTGAGCTAATGCTAGTTCCTAATGTAGCTTCTGTATACAAACAGTATCTTTCTGATATTATATTCTTTTACCCAAATGAATTATTGAATTACTTTGCATGTGGTTTGTCACTGGATTTATATGTTTTGCCTTCAGAGGAAGAAAAAAGTCCACTTTGGTATTTTTTTTTAATTGTCTGTCTTTCTGTTGAATAAAGTTGCATTACCCCACTATTATTTCCTTCCATTTGCATGCTTATTTTCCTGCTGTCCATCTCCTCCATCTATGAAGGCAACATTAACATTTCCTATGCATGTGTTTACTACCTATAAAAACTCCATACACACCTACAATATCACTAACAGCACAACTTTGTTAATGTATTTTATTCATTTGCATCCCTACACGAGTATTATAGGGCTGTCTAATTATGTTCTTGTGCTCTCACTAATCTTGCCAAAACGATTATAATAAATAGCTGGTGGGTGAATTGAATCCAATTATCTATTTCCAACCCTCCCCATTATCAGAAGGAGTCTTAAAAAGTAAATGTCATAATATAACATTTTGTAATATAGAGTTCTGTTACTGACCGTCACATATAGCTGGTTCTCCTGGCCTTGGGGCCCACCCCTACTCTACCACACCCCTACTCTACCACACCCCTACTCAACCACACCCCTACTCTACCACACCCCTACTCTACCACACCCCTACTCTACCACACCCCTACTCAACCACACCTCTACTCTACCACACCCCTACTCAACCACACTCCTACTTTACCACACCCTTACTCAACTACCCCTCTACTCAACCATACCCCTACTCAACCACCACCCTACTCAACCACCCCCCGACTCAACCACGCTTCAACTTAACCAACTCCCTACACAACCACGCTCCAACTCAACTCCACTGCCTATTTCAGCAGATATCAAACACATGTCTGGGTCAAGTACAAAACAGTTATGGACATTTATATTAGCGCCAGAAGGTTTCATTGTCATTTCTGTACTGCATGCTTTTTGGACAAAAAGATTTCCACTAACACCATCCGAATGTACATGTAGGCATCACATCAGGAACCGCTCTGTGTCTAAAGCAGAGTTAGTTCTCACTTGATATTACATTTGGCTCTTTTTTCCTCTCCCCATTCAGAGATGCCATGATGCAAAGCAAAGTGAACGGACAAACAGACTACCATCCAGGGTCCAACAGCTCCAGTTCCCAGGGCACTCCTCTCAGCCCTGGTCGCCACGGTAACGTCAGAAAGGTGACCGGGGTGGGTGGTACCACCTATGAGATATCTGTGTAAGAGGCTAGAAGGCTTCAGGTGCCACACAGGAGGCAGCATTGTCATGGAAACAACCTCCAATGATGACAAAAACAAAATCCACAGCCGTGCTAGAGAAAGAGAATTTGTTTCCTGCTTTTAGCTTTTTTTTTGTTTTGATTTTGACCAATCAGGGGTGCACAGCACTTCCTACTTGGAAATGATCATCCAATCAGAAAACCTCTCCTCTTCCCGGGGTTCGACCCGGTCTTTGTGTATGTGTATTGGAGGAGTGAATTGTGATCAGTGTGTTGTGTGAAAAGAGCAATTTCAACTTAAAGAGGGCTGATGTGTGTACTGAGTGTTGTGTTGTTGAATAATGTGGCTTGTTGTGTTGTCAGTGGACAGTCTGAATCAGACAGAAATGTGTTGCGTGCGGCGTCTGTCAGTTGCAGTGTAGATGCTGTTATGTGTCATCACACAGACCCCCAGACATTAACGCACAGACACGCATTCAGATAACGCACCTGTGTTCAGGAACATCCTCTAAAATTGAAATGGATTGGACAGCAATTTCCAGCCTAACAATTGATCTATACAGCAGCACCGTCATGTATCCAAGCACACAAGATCACAGGTATGTTTTGAGTATCCTGGCCTATTGACCACATCTGTCTCAACCATCAACCATGCCCGCCATTACCGACCAGCACACTGGGATCACAAACACTCGTCGGCTGTAGATCAACACCATATAGATTTCCATTCATACTGTTGTTATCCAAAAACACCACGGGATCAGCTGAAATGATATCACATTAAAATACAGGGGTGCCGTTGCACTTCGAGACTCTGGTCTTAAATGTCTCCACTTTTACATTGATCCTTTGAATTCTGAGCTGTTTTGGTGTACTGTACAGCAGCATATTCAGCCCTGTACCCTCACATAGAGTGAACATGGTGTTACAATGACCTAAAAACACACACCTTGGGTTCTGTGAGGCCTGTTGTCTGGAATAATTTCTGAATAACCTGTCAAAACAGTCCTCACTAAATTTGGTAAAAGTCCTGCAAGCTTGGTAGCGTGTCATGAACGACCAAAACATCTCATAGGCAAAATATTATTTTGGTTGATTTTATAGGTCCACTCCTAATACATTAAGTTAAAGTCATGTACAATTGTGTTATGCTTTGTTGTGATTCATATCGTTTGGAAAGCTTAAAAGTCTTTAGCTGCCACAAAATGAAGATAACTCACCCATTGTTATATTTTGTATTTTTTTTATTGGTTTGTTTTTTTATATACCCAAAGGTTTGAAAATGTTTGATACATCTCCCTTTTTATACAGATACTCAAGCGGTGGTATGAAAATGGTGTTTGTATTTTGAGTGGATTTTTTGGGTAGATAATTTATAACATAATTAGCATAACTCTTGCAGGGATGGATTTGTTAAATTTTGCAGGGTATAATGTTATTGATGAAGCATTGTAAATGTATAAAACGTTGGTAAAAACTAATTGGTAAAAAAGACTTAACCTGTTGCATCTCAGGATAGTCCTGAATGTCAGTCTGCTAGTCCACAACATCAACACACTTCAGACTGAAGACATTCAATTTCAGCCGCTGTCTGGAACAGCAAATCAAGACAGAAAATGATACATTAGAGGACAGTTGTTTTTTGTCATTCACTGAAGAAACTAAGATTTAGTTTGATATATACATATATATATATATAAATATATATATTATTTTGTTCATTAAACTGATCAAATGTGGCTTGAATGTTTTCCTCTGTTTCTTTTCTTGTCAGTAAAATGCTCTAAAAGGCTCTGAAACTGTCCCCTGAACACAATCATAGCGTTGGTAACCAAATTAGCATGGATGTGAAATACTGTTTACATCTACACATAATCTATTAAAGACCTTTGTGGCCTTTCAAGTGGACAGTGCTGTTTACTGCACAAATCAATCAGAAAGAATGAAAGAAAACAGGAAACAAGCTCACAGCATACTGGTGCAGACATGCTTGTTTCTGAATAGTCCCATTCATGGGATGTAGTCTTTTTTAATAACACAGTTTAAGGACAAAAGTACTTATATCGTACTTGTATCAAATTCCATTATTCTAGATAGTGGTTTTAGATGTAGCGATGTTGTGTATATCTATTTATCAGAGTACACAGAAACATGTGGTTCTTAAATGGGTGACAGCAGAAAATACTTTGTTTCATGTTACTTCATTTCAGACCCACTTTAGCAATGTTTACATACATAGTACATAGTACAAGCACACTTCTAATTCTAAAATGTCCTTAGACTTCTGTTTGTGGCACATATTATTCAAATAAGTGCAGCCTATAAGCTTTAAATATGCTGTTACAAATAAATAGCGTTTCCTACCCCATTGCAAATCCGAATGGTATATTAAATGTGGCATGAGGAGCTGGTTGGGTACTATGCCGTATACAGTATACTCTATTAAGTATTGTTATTCTGGGTACCAGTCTCTATAGGTGACGAGCAGTGCCAGATGCTAGATAATTACACCCAAACTACAGTATTGGTTCACTTGTCTTGTTATAGTTTACCGTGCATCTTGATAAAGTCACTTGTTTTTTTGGAATTCAAACTTTTTAACTCAGATCCCTTGGTGAACCTTCAGGTTGCAGCATTGTTGACACATACTTGAATCATTCCTTTGTAGCCCATAACAAAACATATTCTTCCTGTAGGTGCGTTGCTGTCTGACAGACATTACACCCTGTCACCCCAACTGACCAATAAGGACTATTGCAGAACACCTGTTGCTTTTTGTCACGCTTGTCATCATCAGATTGACTATTTTTAAACATTTGTCATATAAAGTATACTGGAAATACTGTTAATGTAAATGCATTATTATTTTTGTTGAATGGAAATATTTGACACCTGACAGAATTAGAATAAAGATAAGGTTGTCAAGCCTATGGATGAATTGATGTTACCTCATTTCAGGGACAATGATGGGTTGACTAAAATGTACTTATTTGTTGAATGGGATTTTGGTTCTTTAGATCAACAGTGTTTTCTGGACATTTTTCTAATGCATTTCACTAGACATCTTTGTTATTCACAGAATTGGTGTTGACTTAAAGGTTTGTGAATGAGCATTGTATGCCGAAAACGGTTATCACCTGTTGAACATCTTAATATCTTAGTGGATTATTTGTATCAGGGCTCTATGCTGAACATTTTTAGAAGGCGCTCGGTATTTTGGTGTGACAATTGACCACACATCATAAATACAGATTCAATAATCAACTTGTGACAAATTTGACAGGAATTAAAATCATTGCCACCCACCATTTTATCTCACCTTCAAAATGAGCTTCACGAGGGGAGGGGGACCTCTGACATGTTTTCAGAATGTTACATAGCCATGAACACAAGGTACTTGATGTTTTGAGGGAGATCTATTGAATTACTAGTTAACGTAGGCCAACTTGAAGGTATTGTCTTATCAGAGCCTTTGCACATTAGGTTTGGGAATAAAATTATAGTAGACAAATTGGTCTTTGAAAGATTTTATTGGAAGGTGGTGGAAACATCTCAAACCATTGTTTGTGCAAATGAAAAGCAACATTCCATCCATGTACATGTATTTACAGATGCACTGGCACTTTGATGCACTTTACAGGAAGGGTCACCTCAGAGGGGACAGGTTATGAATGGTTAACACACACACCTGATACCGCATAATTACACTCTTCCACTATACATTTTCTACATGCTTTAGTTTCAGGTTGAGGGAATGTATTATGACCTAAAAACAAACTTGAGCCACCCAGTAAACCCAATACAAAACATACTGTAGCTGAATCCAACATCTGATCAACTGCGGTATTTCATTTAAATTTGTAGCAGTCAGTTTATACATCAACGAATAATTAAACCAAAACCAAATTTGATTTGCAGTATTTGACTGCATCAAAGTATCTGCAGTAGGACCTCCATACAAGCAGAAAACTACAGTTTCCAAAACACATCTGATGGTACCAAACGACAGCAGTCTCAATGGGTCAAACAGTCTTCCTCCCCTAATCTCTCTGAACCTGGCAGAAAGAGGACACGTGAATAAATACCTGCCTTATAAGCATCTACCACATTGCTTTTACCTTTTCAGTATTCAGATCAGTAATGGATTCAAAGAGAAAGCCTCCATATAGAGATGCAAAGACATTACAGCTTCTTGCACATTTTCCCTACTAACGGCGCTAACAAGCAGTCCTCTCTAGAAACAAACTTTGTTTCAGAATGACAAAGACCTACCCAATGCGGGAATTACCAATATCACAAGCCTCCTTTCACCATTTCATTTAACAGTTACAGACGAGTAAAACAGACAACTTGTCCTCCATGACGGAAACAGAAGAGGGTGGGTGGTAGGGGCACATTTTAATAAATTGATTCTTTTTGAGTGGCACCAAGGTCTTGTGATTGAGGCAAACAAATCATAAAAAAACTAAATAAATCATTATGCAAGTGTCCAAATTCTGTTTCTTTAGAGTCTATTGTAGAAAAGAGGAAAATGACAAGTTGAAGATCAGTAAAGCAAGTTCTTGGTTTCATTTTTCTTCTGATGCCTTTTCCTCCGTTTTCTCTTTGTTTTCCTCTGCAGTCTTGGTCTTGTCATCCTTTACAGATAGTTCCTCAAGTTTCTCTGCCACATTGTTTGCACTGTCTGCATTTTCCCCTGCAGGAAAAACATGTATACGATGTAAACATCATGAGAGCCCCAAGACAAGTTGTGGCTCTATCCTGGACACCAAAAGTGCATAACATTTGGGATGTCCACCATGCAAATGACTGAATATTCCATCTTGTAATTTCACTGAGAAGTTAATCTACCAGGTAGTGATTAACATTTGAACAATGGTTGTTCTTTGTACGTAACATTGCAAAAAGAAATTCTGACTGTGCCAGAATGTAGCAACAGCAGCCAAATAAAAGGCCACTGGGACGTTACATTCTGCAAGTTAATTTAGCAGACATAAAAAGTTCCAGGCTGGACTGAGCAGCAGAGAACAGAGTATTGTCTGCATACTTGCTATGAGAAACATTGTGCTCAATATATCAACACACCAACCTGTTCCATCTTGACATTTTCGGACTTCCTCTTTGCATTCATCAAACTTCACTTTAAATTTCTGAGCATCTGAAAATGATAGACACCCAATTTTAAAGACCATCCATACACAACAGATCACAATGCATGCCTACTGGGGGGGGTGTAATTGTAAGAAGCAAATTCAGAGAACGGGGTGTAACGTCACACTCACTTTCTGCATTGAGGAAACGAATTGCCAGGAGTTCCGGTTTGGGATGCTCATCGGCAAAGTCGGCCAGTGTGTTCCAGACCCAGGCCCGGTCACTACCAGCATTAGGCTTCAGCTCCATCACAGGGAAAACTACAGGAGCATCAGACCGGACTCCATTAGACCACAGGCCCAAAATCAGACTGTATATGAACCCTTCGGATTAAAACTACCCAACATCTCAGAATGTCAATGTGGTTAAGGCCAAGGGTTTCCCAACATTTCACTGTCAACCGGGCGCCGAGATATTAGCACAAAATCTAAAATGCTGGAAAACCCCTGGGTGAATGGAAAGATTTTAGTCCAATAACGATCACAGATTAAATGCTACTGCAGGAGATAAGCCTCCTTTGACTCACTGTTGTGATTGGCACAGATCTTCAAAGTCCGGTCTCTCCTCATCAATAGGCGGATGGTGCCCTTCTCTTTGTGTTTCAAGAGCTTGACATCACCTGTGCCACGCTCTTTCCACTCAGGTGGGTCGTTCTCAGAGGCAAAGCGATAGAGCTTCGCCCTCCTGGAGAAATATGAAACAGGGTCAGAACGAGAAAGCTTTGGAGAATCAATAACAATACTTGAATGACACAAACTGGATGGATTTATAACACCTAACTGTAGCTAATGTGATGATTGTGTGACTAAAGGATACATCTTCAAGCATTATCTTACATTTTAAACAGTTCCTCCTCATCCTCCTCTAGTGTCTTTACATCTTGTTCTGGAAGAGACACGATTGGCTCATAATGGGGATCATGGTTTGATTCTTCTGCATTGTCTGTTGAAGTCTCCTGCTCTTCTGGCGTTTCCTATGAAAAGATATTTGCAGACATTGTAAGGACAGTATTTCACTTTCAACTAGATTATGTTATTGTCACCATGTCAATCATCTTGTAATCCACTAGTTATTGTATTCAATTTTATAAACAGTAGGCCCCACAAACTAACTGCAGAGGAATGTGAACAGAGGGATTTGAGAGATCATGCTTTGGAGGTTATCTTTTGTGTGCAATTTGCTGTGACAACTGAACTGAGTGGTGCTGACCCAAGCACGTTTGCTTTACAAAGGCCATGTGAATTCATATGTTCTACAGTTACTATATAGCGTTAAATACTTATATAGACCTACAAAATGCAAAAGAGACTACCGCGAAGGAAGTAGATAATAATCACAAAACAATAACTTTTAACACTAGGCCTACATAAAGGCTGATACTTTTGTTCTGTTGGTGGCTAGTTACATGAAATGCGTAGCTACATTTGCAGTCACTCGCGCCAGAAAATAGTTTGAGATCGAACATGACTAAATAAATTAACTACAACATTAGGATTGATTGACTATGGAGTTGTCTTGGACAAAAAAAAGCATTACCGTCGCATGTGGCTCCATGCTTTCTTGCAGATGATGGCGAGCTAGAACGTTACTAGCAACATGTCTTCATACCATGCAGTAACTAGCTAAGTCATCACAATCTTCGTATTTATGCTTTGATTGCTTAGTTGTAGTTTACGGTTTTCATTGCGCAGAGTTAACATCAACTTAACTGTCCGCATTAACATCAGAACTACAGTTGTGGACGTTAAAGAACTAGCTAGTTGTAGGGATAAACATGCATTGAGAAAGTTCACCCTAGTTTATTTCGGCCTGGAGCCGAAATCACCAACCAGCTAACTGTAGCTAGCCAACAGTTAGGCCATTCAGAAAGCACTTCACCGCACCACCTAGTTTATTCAATACAGCTACGTTATTAAAGTAAGGTTTATCTAGCCATTGTGCCAATCACACATTTGACTAGTTAAATTGTAAACGGTTTAACGTTAAGTTTGGGACACTTCTCGCTAACCCCACAACACTTATTACAAATAATGTTAATGTTAGCTAAGGTTTGTTGGCTAATGATAGCAACTGGCTTTTGTTAGCTAAAGCCACTGTTGCGGACTGGAGATGAACTACTGGCAATTGTAATGTCGTTCGACAACTAATTTTAAAACGTACGCGTGTTGTTTCCGAAAAAGACAATAGGTTTAAATATACATTGTGGATCTAACATCGAGGCACGACATCACACGTTAAGATGCTAAATAGCTTGCTAGATGGGTAGTGATGCTGGCTAGTTAGCTATGGACCAGATAACGTTAGCTATAAAGAAGGGCGGCAAAAGTAGAGTTCACCACTTTTCTGACACTTCGTATACCTACGACAAAATGCACAACTGACTGACCATTGTGTGAAAGTTATTGTTTTAATTTGACTATTTACTGTACACCTACAATGTTGATACATGGAATTGATACAAAAACAGCATCCTTGGCCGGCGTTTTATCTTCTCGGGCACAACCCCACCAAGATAAACTTTCAGAATGCCAATGCAAAACATCACAATTAAAATTAAATGTACCTGTAATTAAATGCACGGAACATACTTGTGTTCGAAACTCGTAAACTCACCTTCGGATCTGCCATGCTAATGTAGATGTTTTTAGATTATGAAATTTAGTTTGATTGATTCAAAACCAAACTCGCCGTTCCTCTTGAGTTCCTCTCTTCCTGCTGCTATAGATTTCGCGCGCCGAAATTTCCTACTCGCCTTTGCCCCCATCCCAGCAAGGACTCCAGTTTCGACATTATTTTAAATTGTATAAAGTAATGTACAAAAAAATGTAGGATGATATTATTATACGAAACTTAAATGAACTACTTTTTATAGCGTTATTTATTATTTGCAGTTATTTGATACTGTGCTGTAAGACGCAAGCATCCAAGTCACTAAGCTCATATTCTAGACATTGTATTCATTACGGTAGAAGTATTTGTCAAATGCTGATACATAGCTTATCAGCTGCATGTGTGGTTTACACTTCGGATATATCCCACTTAACCAGAAACATGTAACATTGTACCATTATTAAAAAGCAAAAACATGACAGTTGCTTTATAAATACCGTCAACAAGACGTTGCGAAACGTTTCTTTAAAAGACACAAACAAAACAGGGAAGGGCCGAACTAAAGACACACCAGAATGTTATCCAATAGAAAATCTGTTAGATGAAACGGTCTCTTCCTAGACCAAAACGTTTTGTTTGGGAAATGAATACATCCCAGGAAACCCTTACTTGTTTTGTAAAACGTCGTCATTTCCTTTGTCGTTAAATGTTTATTATTTTCTAATAAATATATATATATATTTAGCACTATGACCACGCATCATATGTAACTATATATACTAGGTTTCCTGTTGAAATATCCAGCGATGTAAAACAGTAAATATATACATAGCTACATTACGTGTCAAAGTTCATATTTGCACGTGTCCCACTACAACATGGCAGCCCGCAGTCTTTCCTAGTCTAAAGTGAATTCCCCGTCAACAAATATTTATTATAGCCATATTAAGAGCTGCAAGAGTCAACGTGGAGGTAACCTTGTTTGTTGCCGTTTTTGTATAGTACTGCCCTTCTTTTCAGAGCAAAGTTACGCAGGTATTTTTGCTATTCCTGCTCGACAATCACTTACCTAAACTTACTGTAAAAACTCTGTGAGATCTGTAAAAGATCATAAGGCTTCCTTGATTCAGTAGAAGAATAGTGCATGTATGAAATGTGTGTGGTCAAAAGTAACAAGCTATTGTCACCCCAAATAGAATATGACCGACGTTGATAAACTCCGCGTGGATATTTCTCCACCACGGAACGAGAATGCATCTGATACCAAAGAAGATGTAATAGACAAGGGAGAAGCAAAAGAGCAAGTAAGCGGAACGGAAGAATTGAAAACAGATGAAACCAAAGTAGATGGAGGAGCAGCAGGCTCTTCTGAGGTTGATAATCTGTACCGCTACGTCCAAGCAGAGCTCTTTACCTCTGAGATCTTCAAAGTGGAAATTCAAAACCTTCCCAAGTTCATTGGCTTCAATGACCTGAAGAAGTTCCTGGAGAAGCATCGCCTCAACCCACACAAGATCAAACTGTTTGGGAAGCAGACATTTGCCTTTGTCACATTTAAGAATGAAGAGGAGAGGGACAAAGCCATGAAGCTGGTGCATGGAATGCAGTGGAAAGGCCGGGTGCTCAGTGTGCGCTTGGCCAAGCCGAAGGCTGACCCGATCCTCAGGAAGAGAGGACGGGACGAGGTGGAGGGTGCCGGGCTGCCCCCATCCAAGCGGCAGGAGGCAGAGGAGGACGAAGAGCCCCTCAGTGTGCAGATTGCCAATGTGGTGACGCCCCTTTGGAACGTGCCTTATGAGGAGCAGCTGAGGAGAAAGGAGCAGGAAGTGGAGGGAGTGCTGCAGCGACTGGCCAGGTACAGACTTTTCCCTATGCAAACCCAAACTACAAAAATGTTTAACTTTTTGTTGATATTTAGCAGTACTTGTACATCCTAGTGTGTGCATTTCCGTACTGTACATGATGTTATGTCCTGCCCTTTTCTGTTCAGGGAAATTGGAAACACCAACAAAGCGATGTTGCCTTGGCTGTTTGTGCAGAAGGAGAAATACAATAGAAAGTGTTGCCCCCTGGAAGACATTCGACCATCTCCATCTCAGGTACAGTACCTATAGTAGAATTGCTCTTGTTTGGGTGTGCACATACTGAACTTTGACAGTGAATATGTTTCTCCCTACTCTTATCATGCAGACTGAGTACAGGAACAAGTGTGAGTTTGTAATTGGTATTGGAGCAAATGGAGAGGAAAAGACCATTGGCTTCAGACTGGGGAAGTACAAAGGAGGCTCCTGTGCGGTGGTGGGACCCTCAGATAGTATTCACGTCACCATGGAGGCAAAGAAAGTGGTCAGGGAGTTCCAGACATTTATCAGGTATTCATTCTCTTTGTGTGTTGATTGTACCGGAAATGCTCACTCCTCCCGATCTTGTCCAATTTAGGGTTAATATGTAAACTAGTAAAAGACGTGTTGCCCACCTGTCAACGGTTGAGGCTCATATCGGCCCCCACAACATCTATTGGCACATTATTTGGTCTTTTCTACAGGACAACACCATACTCAGTGTACAGCCCTGAGACATACGAGGGCCATTGGAAGCAGTTGACAGTCCGGACCACAAGGACTAAGGAGGTCATGGCTATGGTGTTCTTCAACCCACAGGTATAGGATACAGGATTATGTGGTACATGATAACACATTATGTTAGTGATTCATAGATAATCACAAATGCATACATCTCTGATCCATAACCCACGTTTTTAAGTTATTGCTGGATTTGTTTTCTCTGAATACTAATTCTCTCATAATTTATCAGGGCTGTTTATCAGGGATTCTCTTCATGCCTTTTGTACTCCGTAGAAACTTGAGGAAAATACACTAAATGCCCTGAAGAACTCAATGAAAGAATATTTCACAGGGGGTGAGGGAAAAGAGAGTGGTGTAACTGCTCTGTACTTTGTATCAGAGGGACAAAGGTAAGATCATATGACAGTGACACCTGAAAGGCCTGAGCATGCCCATGACGATTTTGCGATTGACTGATGATGTTTGACTCTCTAAGGCAATCACCCAACCCAGAGGATTTACCGTGTGTGCTCATAGCTGGAGAGGAGTGTATTCATGAGGAGCTTCTTGGCCTGAAGTTCAGGATATCTCCTCATTCTTTCTTCCAGGTGAGTATCTCTTGTCATGTATTAGTGCCAAAGATTTAGTCTTTTTCCCATTTACTTACCATATTTCTGTCCATTTGACATTGTTTTATTACATTTAATGGGGCCATTTCTTTCCCTTTATATTGGCTTTAGATACTTCCAGTACTATCCGGTCTCACCCTAAACCACTCTGGTCTAGCCAATTCTATACTGTTCTCGTTTTGGAAGGGAGGATGAGGAGGCCGTTATTTTTTGGAGGCCGGGTTCAACACAGTGTCCCTTTTAAGATTGTTGCTGCAGCTCTGTTACATCAAAACCAATAGGTCACTGCATTTATTTTCTTTGTCATGTTTGACAGATTTACTTTACTTTAAAAAAAAAAAAATGGTGACTGTTTATTTTATTACTTGTATAAAATGACAGCAGCTCTAAGCTACAGATTTGTCCGTTACTGTAGAAGACTGAGGACCTGGGGAAATGCATAGGGTCCTAACTGACATTCTTAAAAGGTGA
Source organism: Novumbra hubbsi (assembly GCA_016801125.1). Lineage (NCBI taxonomy): Eukaryota > Metazoa > Chordata > Actinopteri > Esociformes > Umbridae > Novumbra > Novumbra hubbsi. Next base: position 46,870 of record JACXGK010001262.1, on the reverse strand, counting down.
GTTGGCGGTGTTAGCATTGCCTACCTCTGTCTGGGTCTAAAGACAATGCATCGCAGAATGCCTGAATCAGCACCTAACTGGGGTATATTGGCAATATACTACAACCCCCTAAGACAACCTTATTGCTATTAGAAACTGGTTACCAACGTAGTTATTGCAGTACAAAAAGATGTCATAGCCCTGGTATATGGTTTTCTGCCAATTAGGATTCAAACCACCCGTTTTATAATGTGTTATTGTATTTAGTCCTGTTTTTAGTACAAACGTAAATACACAAGCACTATTTGCCTGCTACCTGTTCTCTGTGTCTAGAGGATGGTTGGAACCATACATCCCGCCATCCAACCAACCTTGGATCTGCAGCCACTCCATATATTTCTATTGTTTCCAATTGAAGTGCATTTGGACTAAGTAACATGCGTCTGAAGTAGCCGAATACTGTGGTTTTTAGCTGTGTAATATGTCACCGCCAGGTGAACACCGGGGCGGCTGAGGTGCTCTACTCGGTTGTGGGGGAATGGGCCCAGCTGGACGGCGACAGCACTGTGCTGGATGTGTGCTGTGGGACAGGAACCATTGGTATCTCCTTGGCTAAGGTACCATGAAGTCAAGATGCAGCTGGAAATGGGTTTTGTAAATACATGTGGTATTCGACATTAGTCGAGTTACGGATCTGTTCCATTCATGCTGTTACTAATGTAATGGCAGATTGATAGCATTTCGCTATTTAAAAATTGTACTACTACATTACTCAATTGACGTTTTTCCCAGCAAAGGTTTTTCCTCTCATTACTAGGGAGACTTCAACCTCCTGACACCTGGAATTCCACTTTTTAGTCAGTGCTCCAGTAGTCTCCTACTCACAAGGCAGTCAGTTCGCCATACTAGCTGCTTTTGAATAATTTCACTCCAATTTGCTTAAGGATTGCAACTTTTTCTTGTTTTTTCACTCCAACCCTACCCAGATATTTTACACATTCTGACTGTCCCTCTTCCTCCTACACACTGGCCTTCCTGCTTGATTACAATTAATGTCCTAATATTTGTATGAAAGGGGCTAGATGGCATGTTTGCTTCAGATATTAATTTACTGTAAACTCTTGAAGATGAATTGTTGCAAATAGCTTTGAGGTAACATGGGATCCAAAGTATCCCATGTATCCACTGACGTCTAAAGTTGAAGTCCTTCCAGCTCCATAAACCGAATCAGACAAAAAAATAATTGTCATTGGCCAGCTACAGGGCTTGTCTGACAGAGACCCATGTTAGTTTATGTTGAGTTTATGCACCTTCCAGGTCAATGGTCTGGAATTATGGTCCAGTGGAGTGTAACACGTTGCTGGATTTAATGTAGTATTTCCATTTAATGTTAATGTAATTTAAATTAACTTGTGTTCACAAACATTCATTTGGTTTAAATCGCCTCTAAGTGACTTAAGCAAGCTCGTAGAACAGGGCTAACCTTTTAGGATACTAGGTCTACTATTACAAGGTTATTTAAAATCGACACTGTTCAGTTGATTTTCCTATTAGAAACCGAGCAGTTGGGTGTAGATGGACATTGTACCATGAATTGCTAGACATGTTGATGCTGGTGGACAAACTATGATTTAAAAAAAAAAAAAAAAATGATTCCACAAGAATACTCTTGAATACACCAGAGTTGTTATAATTCTCTCAGAAGGGAGCAAATTGTATATGGCCCTTGACGAGGTTAACTAAAATGCAATGGTATTAACAACAAATGTATGGGTAAAATGTGGGAAGAAAGTAAGGTATCAGTGAACAATTGTTTTGTCCTCTGTACTGCAGAGGGTGAAGAAGGTGATTGGGATAGAGATGTGTCAGGAAGCAGTGAAGGATGCCAAAGTCAATGCAAAGATCAATGGTAAGCAGAATAATAAAATGAGTTACATTGCACCAGCTGTCAGACAACCCATGTCCAGCAAAGTTATGCCTGACCTGTATTAGTTTGTGATTTAACCAACCTGGTGTGTTGACTTTAGCTGTCACCTGCCACTGAATAGCAACACAAAAGCCACAGCTTTCAAGCTGGTTGTGTCATCTGCAAGACCCAAATTTGAGTTCTGTTTGGTGGGGTTAGCTATTGAAATGTGTTGACCCATTCTAATTCCTTTCACCTTGTAAACATACTGGTTTTAGAATTCCTGGTTAAGCGAACAGCACAATAATAACCAGATTGGCATTTGGATGTGCTTCGGAAGATGTTTCTCTAGATCGACTCTCCACAGTCTGCTAGGAGTCGCTGAGATGAAGCAGGGCCTTAAACGCCAATTGGATGTCAGGAAATGTCCTATATAACAGCCCATTTAAGATTGATTTAGCTGGTGTGTGGAAACCTGACTGAATGATATGTTTCAGGACTGAGTAACATTGAGTTCTACTGTGGAAAGGCTGAAGACGTGTTTCAGACGGTGCTCAATGCGGTTGTATCCCCAAATGTCACAGCCATTGTGGACCCCCCCAGAGCAGGCCTACGTATGTATATATATTATGTGTTATACATATATATCTCTATCAATCAATTTAAGGCACTGCATTTCAGAGTGCAAGAACAAACTGAATAGACTATTTTCTGTCTAGATTCCAAAGTAATTCTGGCGATCAGAAGAGCAGAGCATCTGAAGAGGCTGGTTTATGTGGCATGTAATGCGAAGGCAGCCATGAACAACTTTATAGAGTGAGTGATCATCTTGACCTCGCAGGTCTCCAGCTAGGGCACTGTGAAACTGCTTCTAACTTCTCTCTTGTGTGTAGTCTGTGCAGGTCTCCTTCAAACCGTGTCCGTGGAGCTCCGTTCCGTCCAGTGCGGGCCATGGCTGTGGACCTCTTCCCCCAGACCATGCACTGTGAGATGCTGCTGCTATTTGAGAGGGTGGACTACAGTTCCAAGAGCACCGGTGAAAAACGGGAAGACGTGACTAAGGGAACTTGAGACAAAACTTATTGTACATGTACTGTACATTTTGTTTTATACCATTATGCACCACATGTTGTGAGATGTGTAGATACCTTTATTTAGAATTTGTTTTAAAATCCTTAAGCATTTCAGTTGAATGCCAGTGGGCATCTTGATGCATTGAAAAAAAATAAAGTTACTAATCCTAACCCTGGTTAATTTGGACACACTAGGTAGAGGTTGTTTCAAAGCAAGAGCCAGTCAAAATCAGTCATCACCATTTTTATTTGCATAAATGAATGTCACCGAAAGTCAGCGATACCAAGTCACACTTCATTTTCTAGGCAGCAATATTTCTAGCAAATAACTAATTGTTACAACCTCAACTGTAAGAAGTACATGTTCTTCACACACTAACACACTTGGCAAGACACAACAGGAGGGGGAAGCACATTCTTAAAGCAATCTATTCTGTAATACAGCAGCCTTGTGTCCATGTAGAACAAAGTCTTAACCGATGTAAACATTCAGGAAAAGCACACAAACTAAATACTTCACACAAAGAATGCTCAGCAGTTTACATTTTGTTCCAGCAGGTATTGCATCTTTATAACCTTTCCTATATATAGTTATGTATTGTATGGAGCAACTTACAGTATTCTATAAAAATGCATAAGACTGTATTTAAGCTTTGGTTCACACTGTTTTAGCAATGGGATATAATAATGACATGATCTGATTTTGTTCAAGATCAACTGTACCAACTTAATTTATGTGGATTTGTTTATGTGGAGAACACAGCATTTCCACATTCTACACATTAACGCTTAAAACATGTTTGATCAAAACACAATCAGTTACCACATTGATGGCAAACACTAAACAGACAAACCATTAAGACAATTAACTATAATCTGTACATGCTAACGGCAGAGTACCAATTTATGTCTAATTACATTGAGAAATCTGTCCAAACAACCGATGCATGGCGTAAGAGTGGTTTGGTCAGTCCATTTCACTTTACTATTTGTGTGGGTCCTAACATGAATGGCTAAATAGTTAAATGGTCTGCAAGTAGTATTATTTTGCTATAGTTGAAGTTTTAAAAACTAATGAAGCGGCACACAAATCCAGAAGAACATTTCAAAAAGTAGAGATCTTCTTAAATATGTAACATCTTAACTTTGTCTCACCATCGCTTCTCCAGGACTATAGTATTCCAAGCCCTTGTGCTTGTGTTGTGTCTGCAGTGCTTACGTGGAAACAGGATCTTAGCAAGACAGACCAGCCTTCTCAGCTGTTCATTGATATGTGTTAATCCTGTCATTCCAGAACAAAAAGGCTTCCCAATTCAAAATGCATTTTGTTGTACTATGAACGGGAGCATGTAACAAGTACGGAACTGGACTCTAAGAAACGTATGTATTTGGAATATATAGCTTTTCCTAACAGGTAAACATTGCCTGTGCAAATGAAAAAGTAAGCTTTTAATGCTTCAGCCAAAGCACACTCATCAAAAACCCTAATCATCATCCAAATTACACATCAAAATATCCAACCACAACAGCATTTTAAATTGTACTTTTCACAATGTACCTGAATAACAAAAGCAGAGCACAAATAGTCCCTTTGAATATACTATGATGTTAAGCATACAATGAAACCTTTTAGAAAATGTTCAGTGTCCAAGAAGTATGGTATTTCAGGTAACAGGTGGAGTGTAATAGAAATGTAATCATACATTGTATTATAAAAAGGGGGTTGGGTAGTGGTTTTGAGGAAATATTACTGCACAGTAAACAGGCTGTGAAATAGCTGTGGTTGATAGATACATTAACTTCATGGTCCAACTTGTAGAAGTGCTGCAGTGTAGAGATTACATCTAGAGGTAGATGATGTTCACTCTAAGGTTGTTAGTGCACTTCTCCCATTTTTACCCTAACCATCATCGTTGAATCCAAAAGCAGTCAAACAAAACAGCCTAGAGAAACAATGCTAAAGTGACACCCTCTATGATACAAGTGTGGTTGCTGTATTGCCATTTCACTATGATGCATAACTGGATGATAGACTGGTGGTGTGGCTTTTTAATCTGACAGACCACGACTACCATCTGTCAGTGGCGCAGTGACTACCAGTACCATTAGTCAGTGCCATGTTACGTTTGTTGCAGTGATATTCCTAGACGTCGACAGTGCAGAGGGGCTCACTGCCCGGCTGGGCCGACTCCATTATGGTCATCTTGGGCTTGTTCCTGGTTTCCTCCTGAAGCACAAAGACGCGTTTCATTGATTAGAAGCCACCGTAGCAATAGTTTCCCAACATTTCCGTTTTGTGCTCCAGAAAGTATTTCTGCAGAGCTGAGGATATGTTACTATGGAAAATGTAACCGCCTATACTGCATTCACGGAGATACTCAGTAGCAAGGGTAATTACTCACCCTCTCCTTAGCCAGTTTCTTCATTTCCTCTTGTAGTTTGTTCAAGATGTGAAGATTTGGCCTGTTCTTTTTGGCATACTGCTGAAGTTCAATGACACTCTTGTCGGAATTCTCCTGCACATAAATTACATTAATTAAACCCACTCCATAACTTCAGCAATGTTTTCATACAGTCACGTCCAAAAGTAATGGCACAATTCTTTAGATGGTAGTTTTCCCTACATTGCATGAACCCACATAAAAGCTATTCATTTGATTTGGTAAGATGGGTTATATGAATGCATAGCCTTTTATTCCATATTAAAAAATCCTAAACAAATACACCAGCAAACCCATTCAGCAGAAACAGGTTGTGAACAATGTTGGTGTTGAAAATGATCTTCTAGCGACAATGAAATTACTAAAAGCTGTACATTAAAATTAGCTCTAACATTTTGTTTCATTCATATATATATATATATATATATATATATATATATGTTTTTAATAATGCATGTATAAAATCTATATATTTAACATACATACTTCTAGTTATAACTACTGGCAAGCAAACAAAGCCAGTCATCCTACAAAGCAAGGATTCTGCCTTTATCAGTGGAGAAAGATTGTTTCTAGATTGTTTATTATGCATAAGAGCCAAAAATAGACACGTTGAGTACAAAACAAAACCCGAAGCACTTCATCTTGATCAAAGAGGAGCAGCATACCCATTAAACCCGTACTAACCTGTTCCATTAGAGGTATATGACCCTCCCATACCCATTAAACCCGTACTAACCGGTTCCAACCGAGGTATATGACCCTCCCATACCCATTAAACCCGTACTAACCGGTTCCAACCGAGGTATATGACCCTCCCATACCCATTAAACCCGTACTAACCGGTTCCAACCGAGGTATATGACCCTCCCATACCCATTAAACC
>JACXGK010001262.1:0-40485 GCA_016801125.1 Novumbra hubbsi | reverse complement strand
AGCATCTGGAGGATCTTCTGAGAGGCTAGCTGCTTTCCTACACGCTTATTCTTGCCTGGAAAACAAGCATCTGCTAGTGGTAACCCAACACAAGGCACTACAGTTTAAAATCTTACCTAGGTAATATTACAAATAATTGTCATTGTGGGAAAACGTAACATATTTGCACATCTACATTTTATGTTGCATGTACTAGAAAAACGGTTGCGCTGTAGAGCTCTGCTACCGCAACCACGGGCAACGCTAACCTTACATTAACAGGAGACATGGAGCAGGTTACCATAAGATGTATGGGGTGGGAGTGACAAGGTGGAGGTAACTTACACCATCCACGTACGGTGTGCTTGCCACACGTCATCACATATTCACTTTTCTGGTTCTTCCCTGGGATCACCTCAAACTTGATGCTGGTGTCACCCATTCCATGGTTTCTTCAGGACACAAGAGAAGGTTCAAATTCAATGTTAACATGCTAAACAGATCTGAACTAGGACTTCCCCATTACTCCAACACATCAGATCATACCTCTTAAGGCACTCGTGTAGAATCTGATATGGCGAGAGTAAGCCTGCTTTATTGGTCAGTTCGTACACTCTTGAATCTTCAATACTGATATGATTAAAATACTGGAGAAAAAAGGACATTAATATTAATTACAATTATCAGTAGTTAAGTGTTGTAAGTGCAATTTGCAAAATTGCAAATTGCAAGTGCAATCAAAAACAGACTTAACACATTCATCAATAATTCAGATTTAATTAAATTCCTTTCCAATGATTGGCAGGCAGATACCTCCAGTTCATCCCCTTCTACAGGCTTCTCCTCAGACGTCTGCTTCACAAAGTCAGGGATAAGGATCTCCAGTGTGGCTCGAGCTACAGAGGAGAAATCCATTAGCAACAAGCCCCAGAATCTGGTTTGATTTAAACCAAGTTCACAGCCTTTGGAGCTACTTCAGAGGGTAGAAAATAAAAGTACTATACCAGCTTTATTCTTGGCAAGTTTTTTACTGCTTGCAGTTCCGGTGCCATATGTTACTCCATCGATAATGACTGAGGCTCCAAAGGGTTCACTTGGGTTCTCTGCAAGATGGAACAATTCAGGATTCATCAGGTGCCAACTCCATGAGGGCTCTTCAATCAACTTCAGTGATCTGGTTTGTTCCAAGTTAGGCAACTTGGACAAGCTAGTTGAAATTAAAGATGGCGAATGGCAGAAAAGACTTACCACATTCAAAAAAGTTGTAAACAGGCCGGACCTTTAGGACACGTTGCATATATTCATGAAGGATGCAAACTTCAGATTTCCCATTTGGGTTTATGACAAACTCTGAGAAAGATGTGAAAAAGAAAGTTGTCCTCAACACTCTTTGACAGAAATAGGTCTTTGACTATGGATGCAGCAGTCAAAGATTAAGAACATGATATAAATTAAATAACCAAACCAGAAACAGCAGTTGTGTTTGAGTGAACAGCTGAATAAAGATGTGAAATATGTTCCCAGTCAGCACACAGTCTGGTGCAGAGCTCTATTAGTCAGTTAATATACAGTCTGGTGCAGAGCTCTATTAGTCTGTTAATACACAGTCTGGGACAGAGCTCTATTAGTCTGTTAATACACAGTCTGGTGCAGAGCTCTATTAGTCTGTTAATACACAGTCTGGTGCAAAGCTCTATAAGTCAGTTAATATACAGTCTGGTGCAGAGCTCAATTAGTCTGTTAATACACAGTCTGGTGCAAAGCTCTATTAGTTTGTTAATATACAGTCTGGTGCAGAAATGCAAACAGCGCACTACTTTTGTCCCAAGCCCCGTAGACCCGGTCTGTCAGGTCAGTTGGAGCTTAGCCGTCTTTGTACCTTTTTTAGTGGGGGTATCTGATACAGACAGGGTGATGAGTTTCTGGTTGGCAGGCAGAATGGGCCTCTCGGACTCCGCCTGCTTCCTCTTCATGTCCCTGTTGAACTGCCTGCGCTCCGCCCAGGTACGGAACTTCTTCACCGTCACTTGTTCAAAGTCAAAGCACTTCTCCAGGTAGCAGCGGAACTCCTTGATGTCTGCCAGGGTGTCAAAAATTGTTATTTTGGTTCTTTAAAAGTCAAACAGGAGAATCTATTTACACTTATTTTTCCGACTGTTATTCCCCCATGTTAACGAGCCACATACTGCACCAACAGACATGGTATCCAGAACGCCCAACTCCACGGCTGTGAGTAGGCCCTTACCTATCGACTCATCCTTGCAGACCTCCACCTTGGCCCTGACCTGACCCAGAGCCCCCTGGGCCATCTCACAGGAGTGGGGAATCTTGGTGTGCGGTACAGGGCACCCCACCACGGTCCCCTGTGTTACCGGGCCCGTCCCCGCCTCCGCCTCGCCCTCCGGCAGGGCCGGAGCCACAGCGGTAGCCTCCTCCTGGGCGGTGGAGTCAGGCTCATCTGGCACACGGTCGGCCTCGTCCCCAGGCTTCACCGGAGACACCTCAGTATTGGGGGTCACCTCCCCGTTCTGTTCCCGTTCCTCGTGATCCTTCATCTTCCTATAGTGCAGGCAGGGGATGCCACTGGTGGGAGGGTCATGTTTCTGTGCACAGTGGAGGGGCCAATTTAGTGGCGCTTTGTGACCTGGTACGAATCCTCTTGCAATATACAAATGTACAACATGTTCATCAGGTCATCAGTTACATTACTAGCCCTCTGAAATAATGCAGAAGTATAGCCAGTTCCAGTCCAACATACCCTGATGCTCCCGGTCCCCAGAAAGTATGGTCTGGACCAGGTCACCACTCTGGTCTCTCTGTGCAGGTAGACTGGAATGCCAGAGTTATGGAATGTCATGATCCACCCGTCAGGTAGGGGCTCAGTGGGCGGACGCCCACGACCTGGAAACAAAAACACTCTACTACAATCTGCCACCAATCCATGACTGACACGGACACGGGTGGGCGTGTTTGTGGGAGCGTACACATTTGCCCCACACGGCGTGTACATACGCAAACAAAGACACACGACTACACAGCTCACACGGTCAGTGTCTTCGAAACATTAGTGCCACTCGGTATACAGCGAAAGCATAATGGGAAATGCACCAGGCTCAGATATACTGGTACAAAAGGGCAGATCAGGGTCGGACATCCACCACTCACTCTTCAAGATCGTTTTAATTTTGGTCATCATGGGCTGAACACCTCCCTCCCCATCACCGTCAGACACATGGTCACTGTCCCCATCAGCCAGGCGCATCTTTTTGGGCACAGGCATGCCCTCTTCCAGCAGGGCGTCGACGTCATTGTCAAAGTCCTCCTGGAAAAGACAGTTGTTGAGGGTGGGGAGAGGTGGGAAGGGTGGGGAAAGCCTTAACTGGTCATGTTCTCCCATTAACCGATGGCTATGCTAGCTTGACAGCCCTTTAAACAGCCTCCTTCTCTAGAGCTCAGCTAAATATTATCATTGTCCATGTAGTTTTTGAGGTGGGTACATTTAGTGCTTTGTTCACCGCCCACCCAGCACCAACTCATGCTTTGACAACCAATACAATGGAATGAATCAACCGAATATTAAAGTGGGATGTTCTCTAGGCAGTTACTTTCATGTGTAGTGATCTCCTTAAGAGAATGTAATCAGGCTTGGTTTGAATAAGCCCTATACTATAAATCAGGCACAACGAGATGAAGAACCCCTCTGCAAATGCAACATCATAAGTTACGTACCTCATAGGAGTAATTCAGGTTCTCCTCATCAGTGGGCTCCTGTTGAACTATGACCTCAGACCTGAACCCCCCCAAATCGACATCCTCCGTTTCCAGAAAGTCCTGACTGAAGTCCTCCAGCTCATCCAGGACCGCAAACTCCACCTTATTCTCTAGGTCTGTGTCCTCCTCCTCCCCTATGCCTTCCTGGCTGTCACTGGCTCCTCCATTCCTCAACCCAGAGCTACCCTCGACCGGCCCAAGCTCGGAGTCGTCGTCGTCATCATCATCATCATGCAACTCTCCATTAAGGCCCTCCGAGCCGGGCTCCCCTCCACTACCACCCTCCTGACCTATCCCAGTGTAAAGCACCTTGCGATTTTTACGCCTGCTACTATCTACCACACTGACGCTGACCTTAATGTCTCGGAGTAACTTGAGGTCGGGCAGAAACTTGGTGACGGTGGGCGCGTGGCGGGCCGTTCTGGGGCACAGAGCGCTGGGTTCAGCCTCGTCTGACAGGCTACTACAGAAGGTTATGGAATCCTTGGTGAGAAGCCCCAGGCCCCCTGCTGGGGTGTGTTTGTGTCCATCACCACCAGAGCTAACGTCCATTTCCTCTGCGTCACTGGACGTTTGCAGGGGAGGTGGTGGAGGCTGCGCTTTACCATTAAGGCCCTCCGAATTTAAACCATCAGGTGGCTCCAACGGCAAGGGAGGTGAAATGTCATCTATCTCCATGTTTACAGTCTTAAGAGTCACTAAATACAATTAATTAGCTATAGGTCCCCCCTGGCTCTGTTATTGCAAATATTTCTCAAAAGCTGTCAGCTAAAACGCATGCAGAAGCACATTGGACATAAGATTTCAAACAAAACAACTTCCCTGTATTGACCATGTACCAGTGTTGAATATGCTAAGCTGACTACATTGTTCTTTTCATTAATGTAGACAGCTTTTCAGAATCACTGTCTCAATTATTGGAAATCACAATGCATTCAGCTTATATTGCTCGTCTAGTCACTGCTCATCCTCCACTGGCGAGTCCACGGTCAGTGCTAGAAAGAGAGAGAAAACATTTAATAAAAGAAGCCAACGTCAAAGAGAAACACCGCTTTGCAAACACAATGAGAAAATCATCACATTTCACTATATACACTACAGTACAATTTAAAATTACTACCATTGCAAAGGCCAAAAACAGAAAGATGACTCGGTAAGTATTTGTAATGATTGGCTTGGTTGATTGCAGAATGTTAACGTTAGCTGGCTGTATGGCAGTAATCCTAATATAATGTACCCAAATGAACTAATTCCCAGTCCAAAAATTCTAAAACGTTAATTACTGATTAGCGATATGTCAGCAATTCCACACGGAGTGATAAAAAAAAAAAAGATATATTTGTATTGTCCTTCGACGCACCACACTGCTACTAGCCTAGTTAGCTAGCCACTACAGTAGCTAACGTTTCCTGGCTAGCGAAACTCAAACTTAAAGACAATTACAATTAGTTTCACAATTACATGTCAAAATGACCGGATAAAACATTAACACTGAAGAAAAAAAGACATTTACAACTCACCTATATTTAATTTACACAATATACTTCCCCTCTCTAACTAATCTAAATTATGTTTTTCTTTTGAAGAGGCCAGAGAGAACCCTTCCCCGTTCAGCCATCTTGCAGACGGTTCCAGATTGCTTCCGAAGCTATATCTAACGCAAATACCGGCTTTTTTGAAGATTGACAAGCAAACGAGTCCAATCCGTGTATACTTCTCCGTACATGGACAAATCATCAATTTACAAAGGCAGGCATTTCCTTTGGACGAAATAATGTGGGATTAAATAGACCAATCAAATATCAGAATATCTCCCAGTTAACCAATAAAAAGAACGGATTAGGAAATGTAGTGGCACGTTATTATCGATAGGTGGCAATACCCTTTATCAGTAACATTGTTTAAAATGTCTGGCGCAACTACTGGTTACCCATTTTTTATTTTTGCCTAATGATGAAGGAGCTGATTTTATCTAACAAAATTACTACAGCTTACTTGCAATTACTACATTTTACTTGGTACAGTTGTTATATTGTTCTGTGTATAATCTTGTCATGCAAATGCATGCCAGGTCATCCTAAAATAGTTTTGTGACTTGCTATTAAAAGAATGGTAACAAATATAGCTTTGGGAAATATTTAGACCCTTGCTTTCTCAAAGTTTTGTTGTGTTATGGAATTCGGCTGGGCCACATAAGGGCATTCCCAGATTTGTACTCAAGCCACTTCACATTTGTCTTAGCTGTGTGCTTTGGGTTGTTGTCATACTGAAATGAATCTGAAATGAATAAATCTCCACCCCAGTCCAAAGTCCTGTTCACTCTAGTTTGTAAAGACCTCAGTATTTTGCTCCGTTCTTTCATTCAAACCTGACCAGTCTCGCTGAACTTGCCTCTGAAAAGCATTGCCGTTGCATGAAGCTCCCTTCACCATACTTCACCGTAAGAATGGTATTAGGTATCACACATCCAGCGGCATAAACATTTTACTCTGGAATGGCTTCACTCTACCATAATGGCTAGATTTTAGGGCTGATGGAGTTAGTTGTTCTTCTGTCAGGTTCTCCAATCTCTGCATGGAAAACATAGAAGCTCCATCAGTGAGTGGCCATTGGGTTCGTGGTAACTTCCCCAACCAAGGACCTTTTTGCCCGGTTACTCAGTTTGTCTGGACCACCAGATCTAGGAAGTGTCTTGGTGTTTCCAAACCTTTTCAGTTTCACAATGATAGAGCTCACAGTGCTCCTGGTAACAGTGCTTCAGTGCTGTAGAATGTTTTTTCTAACCTTCCCCAGATCTATGCTTTAACGCCATTCTCAGAGGTCTATGAAGAGTTCCTTGGCCTTCATGTGCTGGATTTTAAACTGAAATGCACTGTGATGTGTTGCACCATGTATAGACACTTGTGTAACGTTCTAAATAATATTCAATCAATTGAATTTACCACAGATAGACCCTAATCAACTGCTAGAGATCTCAAGAATGATCAAAGGGCACATGATGCGTCTCAGCTTAATTTGGAGTGGCAAGTAAAGGGCCTGAATAGTTATGTACATAAGATTTTCATCTTCAATAAATTGGTATCCATTTCTATATATTTTTCGCTTTCTGGTTATGGGGTTCGTGTGTTTATTGATGGCAGAGAACTACTTCAATTATGGATTAAATTAATCTAAATTAACACATCTAAATGTGGAAACGAAAGTCTGTAAATAAATATGTAGGTTGTTGAGATTTCAAGGATCAGGGAAGATGAAGAAAAGAAATCCCTAATTTTGTCAAGATCATAAGATATTTTTCTTGTGATTATGACATAAAAATTGTTTTGTCAAGGTCATGAGACCATTTTAGAGAATATGGTTGAGGCGGCAGAGCCCATAGTAGATCGGCACATCTGTTTTAATTATAAAGAAGTAACCTGACAGAAATTGCATTTTGCCAGTCAGTTACCGATGGCTTTGAAATGAGTGTCGGACTTTTCAGAAGGAGGCTGGAACATTTAGATCAATTTAAGGGAATACATTTCAGTTAACCAGAACAAATCCTTTGTTTTATAGCCTGCATGTATGTAATCTTAAAAACCTCACTGCGGGCTACATTGACGGCCACCAGGGTCCGCCATCTTCCACAAAGCCGCAATCAAGGAAATATCTGCCTTTGTCACAGCACCCTCCTGTATTATTAGCACCCTAGGTCAAAATGAAAAGATTCATCAAGAAATCCTTATTTTGTTTAAAAACATCTGTGACGATTATTGGCCCCTTAGAAAATCTTATGAACAAAATTTGAAGGATGTTTTATCCAATTACTTTTTAAGTATATATCCGAGTATTTGGGAACTCATAAGTGGTCATCCAAGACCTCCTGTGTAACTGGGGCAGTAACGTGAGGACACACAGACTTAACTCTGTTAGTCATTATATGAAAGACCAGTTAACAGACAAATGTATTGAGAAATTGGATTGCTGACCTTCACTTTACAGGCAATGGGGATAAAAAACACAAAATATCCCCCTCCACTATTAAAGCAATAATTAGGTAATATAAAACCACTGGACTTGTGATAAACATGCCTCTGCTGTCACCAAACTACGAACATAAGTGCCTGGACTGCTTTTGCCACTAAAACTGGGTAATTGTTAGATCTTCTAGCAGATCCAAACCATACCTCCGAATCCACATGAAAACACAGAGCCAAGGTTTTGCAAAGGCCATCACAATACCCTGAACAAAATCCCATTTAAATCCTATAAAGTGTGCTTGATTCCACAAGCAAATGAGCAGAGGACCCTCTGTACAGAGGAATGGTCTCAAATCCTTTCCTCATCACACATTATAGATGACTCCCAATATCTTGGCAAAGGGAGGGTGCGCATCCCATCTAAGTATCACAAGTGCCAATTATTATATTGAGATTTTGCGGGGAGAATTTTTGTCAATATTCACCTATGGTGCCAATAGCTTATGCAGGGCACTGTAGCTCACAAATACTTCTACTGGTGTACATATAATCAGCTACTTTATTACAGGTATAAATGCACTGATTTGTTTTGGAATATTGCCAGTGTCATTTTGTAAATTGGATCTCCTTCTCAAATAAAAAGATTATCGTCTTACATTCTACTGCACTGTTAAGCGTTAATAGCACAGAACCAATTACCTTGATTTTTGTATCAAGGCGACATGGTAAACAGCAATTTCAGTACAGGTACACCTGAGGTCAGTGAATAAAATCCCCCAAAACAATTTAACCATGTAAATATATAAAAGTAATTTATCAAGAAACAGAAAGGAAGAAATATAAAAGCCTTCAGATGTGAGTAGAACAATTTTCAGTTAGGTCACTGCAAGATAAACCTTTCACCCTATTTAATATATGGAAAAAGGTATAATAAGAAAAATCCATTGCCAACTCTTTTGAGAGAAAAAAATGTGCTTTGAGAGAAAACATTTGCTCATCTTTTAAACTAACAAACCTCAGCCAAGTCAAAATCCAAGGCAATAATACAGATTACACTAGAAAGCAGGCCATAATACATCTTCATAATTCTTCCAAAGAAAAAATATAACATCTGACAGGGGTTTAGGAATCCAACTGTCTCATCCTTAAGACTGGATTTATATAGATTGTTGATGGCTTCAACTGCTTCTACAAGTGATAGCAGTTGCACAGAAAAAACAGGCAAGTCAATCTGACCCAGAAGACAGAAAATGCTTTAGTCTCCTCATCCTCAGCAAACCAGTTCAAAAAAAAAGTCAAACTATAAAAACTGTACTTTAGGTCATTTAAAAATGTGGTCAAAACAACTTTACTCACACAACTCCAAATCATATTTTAATAAAATGTACAATAAAATTAGAACTTCAATAAGATTTAGGATTAAATAAACACACATTGCCGATTTTATCAATTTCACAATCATATATTAAGTAAAGCAAAAATATATTTTTTCCAAAGACAACAACTTGAAAAAAGTGCAATCAATCCCTCTTTCCTACGAAAGTGCCAATATTTCACCATCCCTCCCACCTCCACCAATTTTAATGTACAATTAATCCATTTGTTCAACATGTTCAAGAAGACGACGTGAGAGTCACAAAGGCACAATGTGTAATTCCCATATAGCCCCCGTGTTGTAGTCATTAGTCCTGGAGTTTGAACTGGAAAGAGCTTGTGCTCCATTGGCTGACATCACAGTCAAGCATGGTGCGTTCTGTGAAGGTCACATTCCCTGCCGCATCTATGAGGATTATGGTATTGGTCCTAAGACAGGCCGAAACACAAAACATAAAAGAAATAAGACTGTTGAAATGCGATCTCAGGCTTATGCTTTCTAAATATCATGGGAAACTAACATCAGAGGACAAGCATTATACCTTGCCCTCATTTATTCACTAAAAAATCTACAGAAATATCTACATTTTTCACACTATAACAATGCAAGGACAGCCCCGACTTTGGCTGAACTCATTTCATTTAGACATGTCCTGTGTATTCCATCAGACTCTTACATTGACATTAGGGAACTGTCCATGACTCCTCACAGCCCCTTTATGACAAAGGACAGTACCAAGATATAAAACGTCTAAAAACACAGATAATGGCACCCTACCCACATTATAGAGGATGCCTATGACTCTGTACAGGTGTCAGGGACTAGGGAGACTCTGACCTTGTGCCGTAATGCTCAGAGCGAACACACACAGAGGACAGGGCTCGGAGCATGTAGTGGCTGTAACCTTCACCCTGGCTCTCCTGGGCCGGATCCGGGCTGTTCCTGAAGTACCAGGGGGGAGGGGGGTTTGAAACCAGATGATACCAAGTGCATTTAGAAAAACTGTTTGTATTAAATAAAAAGCTTAAGCATAGAGAGTTATTTACTACAACACGTTTCAGCAATACATCATGTAAAAAACGATTAAGAGAAAGGGATGCGCTGTTAAGAGAACAAAAGTTCAGACTAAAAGCTTTGCCATTAAGTCAACATCATAGTACAGGATTCCAGCAACAGCTGTGCATTTTGTATCCTAAAAATGCATATTCAAGTAATACATGCAGAACTATACTTTCTCTAAGTCCTATTCAATGTTCATTTCCCATGTTGAATGTCTGTGTGGTACAAACTCATAATATCCAAGCATATTCATAGCCTGGGTAACAAACAGATTCCAGTTTGTTAGCAGCAAATACCTTTGTAACAATATTTATTTTATTTAGGTTTGCAATATGTAAACAAGCCATGGTCTGTGCCACACTGTCTGTGTCGTAATGGAAACTAGTGTTCTTACAAAGTTTGTGAAGTCACGAGTATCCTGCGTTACAGATACGGCGCAAACTGTGTGGTGAACTCACAGCTCCTCGTTATTAAGGACGTTGAGCAGATCCTGGACCAGGCGGTCACAGGGCAGCGTCTGGTTCACGACGCTGGTGAAGAGTCTCTTCCCGTGCTGCATCTTCCTCCATGGGGTATCCAACAATGAGTTACTCAAACCATAGATTCCTGCTGGAGCCGCAGGCACACACAGCATTGCAAAAAAACAAAAATGGATACTGTTTTTATTGCTACCAAAAACGTACACTTTGATGCATAATCAGTCAAAAGCATGGCTTCCGTATACCGCGAGTAGTACATGCAAAGGCAATTCCACATACACACCTGGATTAAGACGAACAGGTTCGGCGCTGCCTCTGTTTCCATAGTAACACACATTGTCTTCTTTGGCCCTGTGTCGAACACAGCGAGTGAGGTAATTATAAATTCATGTTGGTAATGGTCTAAAGTTCTGTTGAATTCTGTGGGTCATTCAAAATCACCTGTGGTTTGAGAATAGAGTGAGTGTTGCGCAATTTGCCATTATAATATCCTTCCCATCTGAGCAGCAAATTTTAAGAAAAATAAACAGCAATAGCAATAAATTTCAATTTGATATTTAAAAAAAAAAGTACACAAAAAGTCAGCAAATCCTACTTTCCAACAAGACCTTTTCATTGTTTAGGTCGACCCTGCCATCTTTTATGACAAGAATCCTCCTTTTAGGGATATCTAAAAAAAATTAACTGCAGTTGTGGAACTTAAAAGTAATTGTTAGTCGCCAACAGCCATCATTAGCATAATCAGTCAATGAGGTGTCTAGTGCAACTGTGCATAAACATCCAATTTCCTTTCTGCTGGTGAAGAATGTCTGGGCACTCCAGACCAGAACACCCAGCTTCTGTTCATGGCTATGATCTGTGGAATCCGCTGCCAGGATCAAAAGTTTAAAAAATGTCAAGCCTGTGATGCTTTTGTTTCCATCCCTGAGCCGATCTTTATCTAAAGAGCTATGAGGAGAGAAGATTACTCCCCTGGCGTGAGATTAGGACTCTATAATAACATCTAATAATAACATCTGCAAATAGCTGAGGACCAAAGGACAGACAGGCTCAAATCCGTCTGACATTAGGGGTTCCGCAGTCCGCAAAATGTTTATCACTTTCAATTAATTACAAACTAATTTGCCCGTCTTCTGTCCAACCTTGTAAATTAGTTTACCCCACAATAGGAAATGAAATCAGGAAAATAAAAGGGGCAGCTCCTGTACAAAGAGTACCGGTCTGTTCATCTTACAGTTTCTCGACTGGTGTAAAATGGCCTGGGGCAGGTGAACTAGTAAAACTGCTTTTGGAAAAAGATGAAGGCCATTTTGTTAACGTCACAACATCTTGAAAGAAAATACAAAAATAATCAATGCCGGGCTTTGGCCAAAGCCAAACCAGAAGGAAACAAAAACATTCTTATATGTGGAGGCTGGTAACTATGGTAATGACACATAACCACCATGTCTTTGCATGTTCCATGGACAATATTTTGCAGCTCTACTGCTTGATAACAACACCACCCCAAAATTGTATATAAAACTGCAACCCTGCTGAGTTGTCCAGATGGTGCTTTGGGCTCAGTGTGCTGTGGGGAGATAGAGCTATTTGTGTAGATCACTCTCAGCCCCAACCCAAACAAACACACTGTGTGACACACTGTTTGGACAGATTGAGGTCTAGGCTCCATAGTCTCACCCAGAAGCACAATGGCTACTTGTGCAGTCTGTGGTGGGAATCAAATTTACTCCGGAGGTAGCAGGATATCTCAGACTCAGATAGGGTAAAGGGTATTTCCAGATGCTTCAACATGAATATGTAAAACTCACCAGTTCTACTGCAGGGAGTAGCGAAGCCCACTTCAGCTGAGTGTAAAGGTCTGGATCTTTGAAATAATGGAATGTCTCAGATCCAACTCAAATATCAAGTATAGACTCAAAATTATATTACAACATTGTTAAGTTAGCCAGTAGCAGTAAAACGCAAAGCAATGCAGGGGTGATAAATTGTTTTACTTGCAGATTTGACATCTGGCTTTACTCATGTGCCATTCAATGCTATTGATATAGGACTTACCTTTTGCTACAATTTCTTCCATATTAAACAGCCCATACACCACAGAAACCAGTTGAGTAATGCAGCTCCAATCTAAACCACTAATTATTTTTACCACAGACCATGCTAACACAACTCATGTTCTTTACAGTTTGCAGGATGCAAGTTCTTTTAAAAAAAGTGTTTGATAATATGTATTAAGTTCTGCTGAGCATGGGAAGGTTGGCATTACATTGTGGGATGTCATGAGATGATAGCAGAGACGTCTGTTAATTAAAGTAACAATCTACTGCCACAGACTTGAATTATTGACACACTAGCCAAAATAAGCTCTAGAAAAGTGTGATGTTTATTCGGTTATGAATTGCCATGTGGCTATGTAGAAATATTACAAAAAAGCTAAGCTGCAGGTAGTCACTGACTTGGGCATGGCTAGGCCTGCACTTCAGCCCCCGTGGATACTGGAATAGCTCCAGGTCTTTTGATTTACAAAATTACGAGGTTAGCTTGTTTTTGCAAGTCGCACTTGCAACTGCGCAGAGTGGTATGTCACTAGACAGATGGGGGCAACACTCTTGTATGAGTAATCGAGCACACTTGTTTTGGCAGTGTGAGCAAACGAAAGGTGGATGCAGCCATGTGTACTGTGCTTTGGGCTGATTCAGAAAAAAGGGCCTCAATACGTTTTTTTGGAGCAAAGATAAATAATTATAAATTCAAACAGCAAAGATAAATAATTTAAAATTTTAAATGTGAAGAAAGGTAAGGTGAATCAATCATTTCCAAATTCACTGTAATTCCTATATTTATACACACCGTCTGTGGAGACGGAAACGGTCATGTCAACTTCCCAAACTGTGATGTTCAGCTGTGATGCATGTGCCTATCCTATTACTGCATCCCAATGACGGGGCTACACAATATACAACAGGAAGGAACTCTGCACATCTTGTCCCATTACACCATATCATGAAATCATTATATCATTGGATGGATGAGAAATCCGCTCATTTTAAAATACATGTTCATTTGTATCCATGGATACAAAGCAGCCTCAAACAAAACAGCATTTCCTCTGGGTTGTTTCTAACCAACACACATCACTCTGGTTTCATTGTGCAGACAAGAAGCTAATAGCTTTGTAATGAGCCTGTTTATTAAAAAGCTTTGCAAACAAATATATTCCAGTCCCATCCGCAGCCATGCCTGTCGTTTTTACAGTGCTGTGTACAGAGGCATACTATCTGCCAGCATCAATACATCCTTGCCGTGGGTCTACAGGAGCCCACATGGGCGCGAGCAGAGAGAGGGATGGATTTTGGAAGCAGATGATTGGCCAGGCCAGAGCACACATCAACCAAAGAGTGGTTGGTCTCTGGGCTAACATTGTGTGTACACATCAGGTGGCAGCCTGGTGTCATTAGGGCAGTAGGGCGCACACACAATTAAATGGGCCTTAACGAGGTCCTTGTGTTTCTCAATAGCTTTACAAAACAACCCGTGATCTTCCTGCTATGAGATACAGAATGCATTTAAGGAGTGGGGAAGAAAAACATACAGATTGGGAGAAAGAACAAAGCAAAGACGAGTAGGAAAGGGATTAAACAAGTGAGAGCTGCCATTCCTTCCCTAGGACCTCTTGTCTACAGGGGAATACCCTGTCTACCCCAGCATGAAGTGGGAGAAGTTGTTCCTGAACCCCCTGACTTCCAAAATGAGACCTAGTAGATCCCTGTTGCCATGCCAATGACATTTCTATAAATCCCTCTTTCCACTTTCATTTCTTCCTAGCGGGTCCTGCTTCAGATTTTCTTCCCCTCTCTATTCTACACCAGAAGGCCGTCAAATTAATTCCCTCCTGTATGCTGCAGAGAGCGAAACTAAAAAGAAAGGTGGGAAGTTATATACATGAAACATTTTCTTGGTTTCCTTCATCAGAGAATCTCAGACTTAGCGACTATCCCCCCCAAGTGAGACAGGGAAGAAAATATTAACAGGTGTTCTTTCAGAATTCTAGCAAGGGTTTCTTGAGCTCAAGGTTTTATTTGTGTTTGCAAAGAGACAGGAGGAGAGAGAGAGAGCAGGAGGTTGTAGCTAATGTCTTTCAGTCAGATGCACACTGGGGATAAGGCACTTTCCACCTTGATCCAACCTCAAAACAGTCCCACAAGAGACTGGGGCCAAGACAACAGGGTAACAAACTTGTATGTCTAATGTCAAATCCACTGTGAGCCCAGAGCACAACATGGTGGTAAAAAAACAAAAAACAAATGCTAAATCAAAAAAGCTAAAACCTTAAGGTCTTAAAGGCCTAGAGAAAAATCCTCAGAACTAGTGTTGGAGCCTTAGGTCAATGGCCTATTTGAAAATAGATCAGCAAGTCTGGACTGTGGCTTCACTGTCAACATCAAAAAAGGGGAAAACAATGCCGGAGGTGTATTGAGGAGTATGGCCAAATTCCTACCTCAATATAACACATACCACAGACTTTAGTCTTGCTCTAAGCTCCATCAAGTCCATATGACGTTCCCTGATCAGTCAGCCCAAACCCTTAACTCACTTGAACTCAGCTGTCAAGATGTTAAAGCCATTGTACAGATGTCCCTCCATTGACACCTTTTTCAGGTAAGATAAGCTGTCCTGGCTCTGGTCGGTCAGGAAGTTGGACACAAGGAACCCTAGAACACAAAATGTATCATATTCTTTAATTTTAGCATATTTCCAGAGACAAAATGAATACAATAAAAAAACAGAAACACTACCTTAATCAGTTGTCTGGCTTTCGTAATAAGACAGATTTAGTTACAACGTCTGTTTTAGTGAAATGTAAAAGAACTTCTCAAATGACTCTGAAGGACGTTGCGCCAAGAACAATCTTTTTCTCTCACACACACGATAATCGTATATATATGCATAATATAATTATGTATTATCATTGGTAAGACCATGAAAGCTTTTAAAGTGATGCATTATAGATGACAACACACTGGAAAGAGATACATCCAAGACTTTCATAAGATTATATAAGTGCAGGACAACAAGCAAGATACTGCACGCATTTCATTTGTATGAGCCCCTTATAAATAACAAACAGCACGGTAATGGAGTGTTTAACGGTTGTATCAAGTTGGAAAATCTCTAGATACAAAAAAAAAAAAAAAAAAAATGCTTTTACTTGAATTGATATGTGGACTGTGTGAACTTTCTAGCTTATTAGTGGAAACCTCAATGTGAATAGCTTGTCAAACGCTAAATACATTGAGTAGAATCCGATGTATAGCCTAGCATATGTAGGATATGAAATCGAAAGTGACATACTGGACAGTGACATCTTAACTGCTTTCCATGTTATTTAGCACAGGTCGCTGTCAAAGGACAGACTGCTACCCAGGTTCTGGACCTGCCCTTCGGCCATAATGTTGGAAAAAAGGCCAGAAAAGTGGCCTTCAAGAAAGTAAACAAATTAGAAAGCTTCTGTTAAACAAACACGCTTCCCTCAGGGGGCGGAGCATCTGCAGTGGACAGCTGCAATATGGACTGACAATGGAGAACAACTGAAGCGTACGCACTCACCACACACTGGGAGACTGACACCAGATATTATGGAGCTTGTGAACGAATCCACACAAAATACAATTACATCCCTGTAACTTCAGGCTTCCTGGGAGAAAAATCATGATGGGTAATAAAATAAACCCATCAAGTTTCTCGAAGTCTTTCCATCCATAATGAGTGCCCACCTCTTCCTTGTAAGTCAGGATTGGGCCTTCCTTCCAGGTAATTGGTCAGTGCAGCCAGCTTGCCCCTCTTGTTGATCCCCAACCATGATCCACCTTCTTTCCCGTCCTCCAAGTCCAGCCCTGACAACACACATTCACTACATTACACATCATGTCTGTAACGCTCACAAGACATCCACGCCAACAGCCCTCCATCTAATCACCTCTGTCTGAAAGTAGAAGAACACATTTAACTGACCAGTCAGAGACGTATGGGACCCTAGATTAAAATTGGGGTCCATATTGCTTGCTTTAACACGAAATATAAGAGCAGTCTGAACTATAATTAAGGTAGAATTGTTCAAAGAAAAACATTCACGATTAACCTCACTATTCAAGTTATTCTCAACCAAATTGAATGTAACATATATTTTTATTTATATATTTCAAGTTTATCGGAGTCCTTAAGAACTGTGAGTGGTCCCCCATAACTTTGTTTCACCAAGGAATTGTTGAGTTATAACACATACCACACCGTCAGTCATTAATCCTTACGGGGAAAGTGAGAGAACAAAAATGAGACAAAATGTAGACAATGCAAAATTTTGAATTGTCTATACAAAATATCGCACACTCTCCTGTAAACAGCCCTCTCTACCATCGGGCAGCAGCAACACGTTTAAACCGTGATGAACTTGTCTGTGCTGTTCTTTAGAAAAACATTTACAGAAATCTCCTGCTTTGACTAGTGATCAATTAATAGGCAACTCAAGACTCTAACCACACCCCCCCCAATCCCAATTACAGAGGAAAAGGGTTCGGGTGAAAAGGGCATCTCTGTCTCCTCCACAAATGACTAGTAGACAGGGGGAAGAATGATTGATTTCCCATCTGAGCTGTATTGTTCATCAGACTGAGATGTCACTCAATTACAGGTAGTTGACTGCCGGGTCTAGAAGTGCCCCATGCTTGAACAGTACAGGGTGTACAAAGGCCCTGGAAGTGCCCCATGCTTGAACAGTACAGGGTGTACAAAGGCCCTGGAAGTGCCACATGCTTGAACAGTACAGGGTGTACAAAGGCCCTGGAAGTGCCCCATGCTTGAACAGTACAGGGTGTACAAAGGCCCTGGAAGTGCCCCATGCTTGAACAGTACAGGGTGTGCAAAGGCCCTGGAAGTGCCCCATGCTTGAACAGTACAGGGTGTACAAAGGCCCTGGAAGTGCCCCATGCTTGAACAGTACAGGGTGTACAAAGGCACTGGAAGTGATAATTACGTGGATTACAAAAGCCTTATAGGGGAGTAACTGATGCATAAAATAAATCAATTCCAGGCCAACATTAAAAAAAAAAACTTGAAGAGAAGCTATAAACAAAACTATAGCCTGTTACATAATTGGAAAAAAGCTAAGAAATACTATAAAAAGATACTGTTTATAACATCCTAGTGAGTAACGAAAGGAAATCCATAGACGACCCTTACACAGCCTTAGCCTGCCACCCTTTTGTGTTTTAAGGGTCTTAACTCAAGCAATTGCAATGGTCTTTAAGTCATATTTACTGCCGTCTCATCACAAGAAATCCCGACAGATTGGGGTCAACTGGTGATGGTGGCAAGTCTCCCTCCCAGTGCACCAAGGCATTCTGGGTTGTCCCCCACACTGCTTTTCCAACCCCTGTCCTGTGCCACCTTGGAGGCCGAGCTGCGTGCTTCATGAAGAATGGAATCATTCACTGGGATACTCTATGCATTCAATAGCTCAATTCAAAATTGGTCTGTTGACACGGAAACTAACACGTCTCATGAAAGCATTCTAGCGGAGTGGGAAATTTGTGATGATGTATTTTACACTCTGACAGAATGGACTCCTCTCCAGAATGGTATCTGTTGCCTCAGTGTTTCTGCCACTTCAAAAACAAGTGTGGATACTTACCGCTAAGGATCTCACTGTTGCTCGGCCAGAAGTCAGCAGCTTTTGTTGGCCTGTTGTAGAATTCATCTCGGTTAGCAGCCAAAATTAGCCTGCAAAAAAAGAGAGAGCAATGAACAGAGTTATGAGTCCATGGTAGATCACTTACAGAAATGTTCTTTAGCACCATAACCTAGTGGTGGTATCCATCTGAACACATTTCTATGCTTCAGGTTTCGTCTCTTTAATCGAAAAAGACTGAGCCCTGAAAGGATGTCAGCGGCTAAAATGGCACCCTATTTCTTATCTGGTGCACTTTGACCAGAGCTAATAGAACTCAGGTGAAAAGTAAGATGGAGAGGAGGCCATTTTGGAGGCAGACTGTATGTGTATTTGCTTCGGCACACCTGAGTATATACGTGGTGGAGAAGAAGACCTGACTGAGGTTGCATGTTCCCTGATTGTCGGTGTGCACTATAACAGCAAAGATCCCATCTCCACGTAGGTACTCAGTAGAAAACCTATGTGCTGTCACTAAAAACCACAATGGAAGGATGAGTCCCAAATTGCCCCCTATTCCCTTAACAGTGAGGAAAACATTTGGCCATGTTACAGTAGGCCAACAAGCCACGTGAGAGACACTCTGGTTGTTAAAGACAAGGGGCTAGTATCAGATGTATCCAGTAAATTGGATAAACAAGGGGCCACTATCAGATGTATCTAGTAAAGTGGATAGACAAGGGGCCAGTATCAGATGTATCCAGTAAAGTGGATAGACAAGGGGCCAGTATCAGATGTATCCAATAAAGTGGATAGACATTATAGAGCTGCCTTCACCGAACAGGAACTACATCAGCACTTCTTAAACTTTTATGTTCAGAGGATCAACAATAAATTGTGAAAAGTTTAAAATCAAACATTGGCGGAGACAAAGAATACTATTAGTACCTGTTTAAGCAGTAAAAGTAATAGACACATGGCCATTATTTTAAACAATAATAATAAAAACAAAAGAACACTGAACTATTATTTTCATTTCAACCAGTGGAACAACAAAACCACTGGTTAAAACAAAATGCTTTAGAGTCAAAGCACCTCTGCGGGCAGCTCCTCATCAAACATCTGGGCACGGTCATTTATTGCGACGAGTGTTTGGCAGCAGAAATCAAACGAGTGGACAATTATATTAATGATTAGGTGTTTGACGGAAGACGTTCCTCAAACCAGGGTTGTAAACTACGGTATTCATAATACATTGCTCCAGCAATAGAGACACGCCCCCCCCAGCGCACACATCCCGATATGTTACAATGGCTGTCTTACAAACTCAGCTCAACGGAGGCTGATTTCTCCACTCCACAAACTGGATAGGCAGACAGAACTTCATTATGGTAATGAATTGCCGTATAGCCGTGAATTGATTGCAGATTCCAGTGACTAGAGCAGGGGGACGTGTTAATCTCCACTGCTTTGCAGCTCACGGTTTCCGTGCAGGCGGGTGAGCAAGAAAAACATATTTTGCGGCACTAAACATCCTGCTGAGAACAGCCTAGTGGTTAGGACATAAGGCCAATAACAGAAACGTTGCTGGTTCGAATGCTCCACAAGCTGAAAAGACTGTTCCTTTGCCCTTGAGCTTATTTTTGACAGCTAAATATAAGCATTTCTTACACCTAAACCTAGTGCAATTCTAAACTTATATTAATTAAACCTAGAATTATAGAAAGCCCGTCACCAAAGCATACTAATAAAAACCTGACAACATTATTACTATTGCTTATGCTGCATTTCGACATTTGTCGCTACAGTCTTTTCACTAGCACTGCACAACAGTCACTTCTGGTAGGCAACGGTGCATGAGCTGGTGACATTACTGTTCAGCTAACCTAGCATGTGCAGAAGCTCCCCATTTTGCTGACCAATTACATTATGCTGAGCAAGCAGAAGTGGTCATACGTGGTCGATCTATAGCGTTGGTAGCAAGGTGGCCTAGCACAGTAGCACCTACGAGTGATTTGAGGTTTGCTAAGCATTTGAAAGAAAGCAAATGCATATTATTCTACACAGATTGAACAGACCATCTATATGGGTACCTGAGCCTTTAGGTAAAAGTAAGGACAGATACAAGAAAACCAAAAAGCCAGAACTACGCAAAAGGGGGTAACATAGAGATAGATTTTTTTTTGTTTTTTCATTCGACAGATGAGGCAAGATTACTATGAAGCAAGATACATTCCATCCATGAAAGTTTGTCACACATTTAATGTTTGTGGCTACATTGGTAAATAATTTTAAAGCAAACATTGTGACCAATCAACCTATTCTCCTTCATATTCTACGTAAAGCCAACGTCACTTCCGCAACTAATGCTCTCACATCTTTTGTGCAACACCAAGGTAAAAGTACCTAGCCACCACAGCTGACAACACTCTAAAGTTTACAGTAAATCATGTTTAAAATTGGAATGCTAAATGTCAGTTATTCAATTTTACAAATACTTTTTTGCCTCTGTATTAACTCTAACTGTAGTTGACATAGTTTGGCTCCCTCATATGGGCAAATTATAACAGCACAGACTTGTGTTGGTGAGTGGTACAATTTTTGATAGGAAGCCAAAGGCTCTCTAAGACATTTACAAAGAATGCACACTTAAGAGTGGTAAACAAACTACACCTTTGGAAAAATGAGGTAATTCAACTGAACTTAAGAAGTTTCAATGTTTTGGAGAATGAGAGGGATGGATATGGCACTGAGCCCATGGAGAACCAGCAAAATAACAGAAATGCAGCACTTTTCCTTTTGCCATTCAACTCAGTGACATAACCTCGACCTAGGCCTCATACAACCACAATGAGGATGCTAGGCCTATAGGTTGGACATATTCTATCGGTACAGAATGAGTCATTTCACGCACACACACACACCTCCATTGTGAAGGGCTTAAGCAAGGGCAATCTCCCAGAGGCAAAGGCAGAGATCCACCTTGACCAGGTAGGGAAAGCTCCACAGAGCCCAGGGGATTATTATAAGCAGAGCTTAGAATTGCATCGACTTCTCTACTACTGGTCCCGACCCCCAAGGACCTGTAGCATTGAGAAATCAGCGGTGACTCGAGGAAAGGTTAGCGGATTGGTACATGGTATTCTGTAGAGCGTGTGAGACCAAAGAGGGAAGCATTGAAGGAACCTGAAGTCAAGCCCACTTGTTCGGTTTTATCGCAATTGTCAAAAGTGAAAAGAATCAACACCGTTGGGATATAGGTTAACGTTAAGACCAGTTAAGACCATTTTTTATTCACAGAAGAGAGCAAGGAACATACCCTCTGTCGCCTAGATGGAAGGTGTGACGTTGGTAAAATAAAAGAGAAAAGAGCCTTACCTGTAGGCATTTTTGGATGCAGGCCGAGGGTCAAACTTGAAGAAGATGATGCACATGGGGGTGGAGGGGGTGGGGGATGCTCTCTTACGCTGGGTAAAAACACTTTCAACGTATGGACATGCTGTGGGCTGCACACCAAAAAGAGGAGTAATAAGGGATTAATGATATTAATTAATATCCCAATTAGCATTTGGAAAGGCAGCAGATACACTTCCTGGCGGGCACACAGAGATGAAACATTACAGCACACAAAACATTGTACACCTTACAAAATGTTATTACAATATTAATCATTTTGAATATATATATATGTATAATTTTTTATTTTTTTTAAACATCAACAGTTAGTGTTTCCTGGTCATTTATGCTGGTCTTCATGCATGTAGTAAAGTAGAAAAACCTATATGTGGCCCCTTAGACAGTTTGGTACCTTCAATGATGCAGTCAGTCAACTTGCAGCCACGAGGGTTTGACATGTTATTGCTGATAGCTTTCTGTGTACATTTAAAGCCAGACATGCTGCTCTGTTCTGGGAAAAACCCATTTCCTTCCTTCCAAAAACTCATGACTGTGCAGTAGTCAGGGGTGTATAAATTCAACCAAATAAAACTGTTTTAGATGCAAAGACATTCGGTTGTCTAGGTTTCATCAAACTAAGACCTGTAGGACAGGTCTGGGTGATAGTATGTGACTTCTAATAGACTGCAAATAGATTGTTATACATGTTATTAATGTTTTGTTATACCTGTGGTAAGGGATCTCTTAAAAACTGGATCGAATGAATTCCGTTTAGCGTTTTATACGAAAATGTGTAAATATCTCAACAAAAGTTGAGTTATTGGTTTAAATAACTGAACTTATTATTGTACCACTCAGCAAGCTTTCTAGGGATACCAAGACATTAACCTTATCAACGTGGTAGTGTAATCTGGAAATATCTAATAAGGAAAAGCAATATTGATTGGAATTTGTCGTAATTTATGTCCGTGGTAGGTTGCTTGATAGATATATGATTAGACTGTGGCCACACGGCGTGAAAAGATGAACTTTGAACCATCGGCAGATGAATAAAACTCAGCTGTCACTTCACTGCAACTGTGCAAGCTTTAGTTCTAACTCACCACTACAGCAGATATATAAACAACTATGTCAGCTGCTGCTATCAACAGTCGTTGTAGTAAATAAGTTTGCCCAAAGTATACCGCAATGAACTAGACAACTACTGGCATCTAAACATATCCCAACAGCAATGCAGATGTAACTACGTTTAGGTAAACAAAGGAACAAGCTACCTACGTAGTTAGGTCAGTAGAACAAAGACCTAGAAGCAAGGCCACTATAGTTCTACACATTTATTTGGCTGCAATAAATTAGCTACTGTAGCTAGCCAACAAGTCCACATCCTTTTGCTTCTGCAACCCATTACAAAATAAACAACAATAACCACGAATATTCAACTAGAGTTGTTACTTTGAGTAAAGGGAAGTGTAAAATAAATACTCACGTGATACCGGAACTGAAGATCAATTAATTACAATCGGTTAACAACAAACTACTCGTCTCTTGTAGTTAAATGTAGCTTCTTACAATAGTTGGCTGAACAGGCACTGTTTGTAAAATGTCCATGAACTTATGCGAACACTTTTCTGGGTGCAGTCCCAGACCATTCCGGGGGTGAATAGCGTGCGCCCATAGAAACAAAGCTAATATCTATATAGCACCCGCAATGACGGCACCCTCTCCTCCAGCAACACATACGGTGATTGGCGGATACTGACCCCGTATTTTGTGGGCATGTTCGAGACCGTCAAAAAGTACGGGAAGACAATGGCGATACAATGAGTTACAAATCACCATGCACAGTAAAAAACTACACATTATGTCTTGTAGATCAGTCCGCAACAATGTATCCATGATACATTGCGGGTTTACGCGGCCAAGCGCATAGAGTTGGATTGAAGGTGAGACTGAATCAATTGGCCAATATTGGTGTAACAGCGACTCTACACCTGTGATAACAAGAACAATTTCGCATTACACCTTGGTTCCTCCAAATAACATTGCTTCCTGTACAGTAGCATCCTGACTAGCTGCATCAGCTTCTAGTATGCAAACTGATCCACACTTCACCACAGGGCCCTTCAGTGAGTGAAGACAGCCCAGCACATTTTTGGGGTTGAGCTCCCACCCATCCAAGATGTATCTATCCAACATGCATACTGATATCTAGCCACAGCTGGTACCCGGTTCACTGGATAATAATCATTCTACACATTCACAAATAAGGTAAGGCTCTCAAAGTACCTATCAACAAATGTAGTGCCAGAAGAAAACAAATAAAGTGCAAGTAGTACTTCACAGAAGGCAAGGTTGTTGGCAACATCTGCCTAATTCTGTGAAGCTATACACTATATGGACAAAAGTATTGGGATATCCAAGCATTTCACATTGTATGCCATCCCATTCAAAATGTATAGGCATTAATAATAAGTTGGTGATAATTTTGTCCAGATAGTGTGTGTTAAACTATAAGTTAGACGGTGCTCATTTATGTTTATCTTGCTGTATGTCCAGAATGCTTTCTTTAGAGCAGGTTAGGAGAAATAACATATCAGGTTAAGAAAGTAAAGTGTAAACAATTAAAAGAGAAGGTTAGGACTAACACAGCAGGTTAGGAAAATTAACATAGCAAGTCAGGAGAGCTAATGTAACAGATTAAGAGAATTCCTCATCACAAAAAACTGTGTATAAGGTGAAACGTAAAAGAAAAACAAATGCAGCATCTTTTTAATGTAAGATCTTGGTGGTCAAGGATGCACTAACCATGTTTGCTAGTGCAACAGGTTAGGAAAATTAGGTCAAGTTTGGGGAAAGGCTTAGGGCTCACCCAATATAATGGAAATATTTATTTTGTGGTTACAGATTAAGCATAGTCTAGAACAGAAAAATCAAGTTCAACACTGTTCTTTAATGACCATTTTCTTGTTCCTAGACTAGGCTTAATCTATATCTGCAATACTGGCCCTACATATTGACAGATTGTGGTTTTGAAGGTTTGGAATATGACAAAACTTGTTTTACAAAAAAGATGTGTTATATATAAATAAATATATTTACCTTACATATACTACATACACAGGCTTAAAATGCCTTCCCATGTTCTCTAGATTTCTATCAATTGTAGAATTATTTAAAATTTTTGTGACATGTTTTTTCATCCAAAATATAATGTACTGTATAAGTATGTGTTAAAATCATGTTTTGTTAGCATGGCATGGCGTGGGTGTTGCCCTACAATAGAATGGTAATTAATGTTAGCTGGTATCTCATTGGCCTTCTCCAAACCCCAGACTGGACAGTTCGTCCTCCTCAGGTGTTTCCCACTGCTGGATTACCTCTTAAGTGTTGGAAGGCTAGTAGGGTGCAACATTTCCTCTGGTCTAAAGA
This sequence comes from Novumbra hubbsi, assembly GCA_016801125.1. Classification (NCBI taxonomy): domain Eukaryota; kingdom Metazoa; phylum Chordata; class Actinopteri; order Esociformes; family Umbridae; genus Novumbra; species Novumbra hubbsi. Next base: position 15,372 of record JACXGK010001262.1, on the reverse strand, counting down.
GCAAGTCCCAATGCCCCAAGGCAGCCCTTTGGAGTGCCTTTGTTCAGATGTGATATGATGAAATGGTGTCCTAACCGTGAGTGGTCACTAAAGATTGGTCACAAATGGTGTCCTGACCGTGAGTGGTCACTAAAGATCCCATGGCATTGTAAGACTAAGGGAGGTAACCATGGCGTCCCTGAAAAATGTCCAATCTGGCTCTAAGATCACCGTGGCCACATATCACCCAGTTTGGCCTAAACACTTCAACCCCTCTTTCCAAGATTTAATTATGGGATGCAAAAATGACATTGTTTAAAATAACGCCGTTGTTGAATGGATACATTATCTATGTGGTGAACCATTCATTAACAAGTTTAACAATAGCTCTAAGAAAGTATTTTTAAAAAGTAGAAAGTACTTTTTCTCCTCATATCGATTTTAAGGGCTTGGTAATATTTTTTGTGTGCTTATACCTCGTTTTGAAGCAATGCTATCAAAATGTCTATTGGATAAATGAACCTCGTCTAATTTCCCAAACCATCAAGGTGACAATACTCCCATCCAGAGGGCCCAAGGGTTCTTGAATGGTTAGATGAATATGAAAATGATGTGAATCATAGGCTGTGGCCTTGGCAGCCACCAGATCTCCACCCAACTCTAACAAGGGACGTCCAAATGGGCACAGGTGGCAGACCAAAGGTGTTCAGCAGAACCAAGAGGGTAGACTATTTGGTTTAAGGTTTAGCAGCACATTTCCAGGGGTTCAGGTGTAAGGTGTAGAGTTTGACAATAGCCTAAAGGTAGGAGGGGAACCTTCCCATGCTGCTCCGCTCCATGGCCTTCTAGCAGATGAAACAGGACCATCGTGGTCTAAGTGGCACCAACAGCACTAGGACTAGGAAGGTTGAACACCTGTCAGGATGCAACATTTTTGAAAAGTAGGCCTTTGTGGCATGGTTGCAAAGCAATTAGAGAGACCTTGTAGGGATATCCTGAAAAATAGAGTGGGAAATGGTAAACATGTAAGTGCCTGATTATGTAATCAGTACTAAGATTTTAGTAATACTATTTAATAAGGATAATGTAAATAATGTATTGTGATATTTTCTTTAAAAACGTTAAACATAACTGTAGCTGAACGTATATCAAAAAACTTTAGCAAGACGGACGATGATACTATTGTCAATATCCAAATAGTAATTCAAATTGAGTGTCTTTCAAGTGAAATTTCCCAAAAAACAATGAATTCCCGCTAATCCCGACAGCATGTCAACGCCATCATATAGACCACCAAAACGACTCTCAGGTAAATCAACACAGTTCCAGACAGAAGTAGGCTAGCAGATGTACAGGTTGCCTACATAGCCTACAATACCATATTTAGGTAAGTTATTTCGTTTTAAAGTTGCAAGAAATGTAGGCAATACTTACAAGTGTAAATATCAACGGCGTAAATTAAAATTTTAATAATTCAAAGATTTACAAGTTTTAAACCATTTACATTAGAGATTGCATAAGTAGGCTACTTTGATTGAACGTAGGTTCATCCAATTAAAAATACTTTGTTGAAGGCCCCTTAATAGATGCGGGATTCATTTCAGGTTCGCTCGGACAGTTTTGTTGCACCCGCGGTGTTAATAGATGAGAGGATTTTGTAACGGTTATTTAGGGAAGCAGGTTAGGCCGGGCTGGCAAATAGTACTTATATTTTAGCTTGAAGTAGAGAACACTGTTGGGTGAAACAATATATGGGTATACTAGGGCCTGTTAACGAGTTGGTAACGTTTCACACATTGCATTTTGCTTTTAAAGGCTATGAGGATTGACTGACGTCGTACATTGTGTAACACATATTCTTACGGTTTTTTAGAAGAAAGGAAATATTTTAACAGGTTTCAGTTGATCGATCCCCTCTTAACTCCAGATTCTGAGCGAAAAAACATTGCCAAAGTCACAGACAAGCCACACTCTTCTAGGGCACCGTAGGCTACGTAAGCTGTAGCTTGTTAGTAAGAACACTGACCATAGAATAATTATTGGGATCGGTTGAATATAGCCTTTGTATTGTCGACGTTAATGATATGCAGTTCATAGACGAATAATATAAGAGTGAGGTGATTTAATAAGCGCTAGTAACCGTCTGGCTAGTATAGGTGGCATCGCCAAGTTTCCACGGCTCCCGCGTGCGCGTGCTATTTCTAAACTCCAGTGGAAGGGAGGATAAGGTAAGAACCGTTCAAATGTAAAATTTCTGTGTGTTTACATAAAAATCGTCGACATTTGATACGAGAGCCACCTTTCGTTTCCAGCAGCCAAACAATCTAATGTATTATTTTGACGTAGTAGTAAGATACGCAAATGCTTTGCAATTGTCATGGAGATTGAAGGATTTGTGTTCCAGTGGGGAGTGTGGTGGTGATTTTACGCGGAGTTGGTATTCTTTATAGTACTCAATTGTAGACTGGTGCATACATTTTGTTTTCCTGAACGATAATGCGTTCGATGAACAAATAATTCGAGTACATATTATCAATGACAGATTGTTTATCGAATGACATTTACGCGTAACGACATATATCAATATGGTAACGTACCCACAGATATGGTAGAAAATATGTATTTTCTGTCTGCTCTCTAACATGACAATTCTCTTTAATAACTCATGAGCGGTGTTTTGTGTTTACTGATTATAGACTGCAACAATGGATAGTTCGTGTACTGCCTTCTGATTCTGCAGATATAAGATCACACAATAGTGATCGATTTTTTTTAAAGGGAATTGCTCTGTCTGCCGGGGGCAGCTACTCCGTTGCTACCTGCAGCATATTGGATTGTGTTTTAATGCTAACTCTAAGCAATGCGTAACACAGTCAAGTGTATTGAATGCATTTGAATGTGTATTAGACACTCAAGGATGTTAATAGGCATTCGTTTTAGATATTAACATGATCGACTGTGGCTTATATAGGCTATGTTATTAATGCATTTATGAAAGACCATCAGCTGTTCGGTCGTGCTTTTGAATAGACCAGGTCTGTTAGGAACCTGGTTGGTTCTTTTTATTGTGAATATCTTTTTGTCTTGACCTGTCAATCATTTCCCTCTCTTCGTTTTTCCTGTTGCTGAGTGAGTGGGTGAATGTGGGAGGGGTGGGATATCCATAGTGGGTCTTTCATTTTTTGTAATTACCTTGCAAGGAAAGACAGCACTTGGTGGGACTGCTGGAATAATTTTGATAGGGTTCCTTCCCTCAAGAGTAAAGGTAACCTTTGAGTACACTCACTGATAATCCAATGAAAATCAGTGCATGCCTGTAACCATCGCCAAATGCATGTGATAAGTTGAGTTGATGTGGGGGATGTGTGAGGTAGCCTATGTGAATGAAGTGTGAGTGTAAATAGCGGTTGCAGTCCGTCACAAGGTCATAATCTGGATCTGCATTGCTTCTACCCAGTTGGCAGTTTTTATTGTGGATGTTGGGTAAGTGTGTTTAAACTTTTGACTGGTAGTTTATGTGCCATGTCACCTCCAAATGTATTGAAATTATTCCTATTTTGTGTCACCAGTTCTTCACGTGTTGGTGAAAGTAGCCCAACTCACTCTTTGCATAGTTCACACATTACTGCTTGTGAAGGATGATATTGGACATGTTTAAGGGTGGAAGTATTTAGAACCATGTCCTATTTCATCATATGGTACTGTGATAATTATTAGAAGGTAGGAATGGTTATCTGTCTGTCTTTGTGCTGTAAGGAAAGGTGAGGGAAAAAATAACACCCCAACATTTTTGTTTGATTGAGCCACATTTAGCTGCAAAACAGCTTTATGTCTTTTGGTGTAAATATGTACCAGCTTTGCATACAGTCTCAGGACGGTTTTTGGCCCACTCTTTTTCGGCTCAGATTCCCTCCAGGTTTTTCAGGTGGGTTGGATGACACTTGTGGACCGCTTTTAGGAATAGTGCCACAGAGTGGCAGTAGGAGGGAGTTCTGGACTAGTACTTTCTTTCATATTGGTTATTTAAAAATAAGAACAAAATGGCTATTACAACACAAAACACTTGAATATTAGGGTTTGTGTCTGACTGGCTGGGAAAATTCCTGTGCACCTGTTCCAACCCCCCACCCCCACATATTGATATTGTAGTCACTCCCAATAAGGTTTAGTGTTGATTAGCCAACCAGAAGGAGGCAACAACATACATTATATTGCTGCTGGCAAGTCATCAATTAACATGTCTGAGAGTGTGAAGTCTGTTTTTTGGTCAGCCCTAAGTGTTTTGCAAGGTGTGATTAACGCAACTGAGATGGTGTCAATTAAACATGATCAATGAGAATGGACAGGCGGTCATTGTTGGAGTTCCACAGGCCAGTATGAAACCTCAGCAGAGCAGCAAGTCTGTTGATGAGCCTGGAACATAGAGATTATTTAGTTTCTGAGCGGTGGAGGGGGTCTTAGTGTACAATCTGATGTACATTGGGGAGAACAAATATTTGATACACTGACAATTGTGCAGGTTTTCCCACTTACAAAGCATGTAGAGGTCTGTCATTTTTATCATAGGTACACTTCAACTGTGAGAGACGGAATCTAAAACAAAAATCCAGAAAATCACATTATAGGATTTTTAAGTAATTAATTTGCAGGAAAACCTGCAAAATCGGCAGTGTATCAAATGCTTGTTCTCCCCACTGTAGCTTTATTTTCTATGTAATTTACAATTGCAAAATGCCCATAATTGCAAATGGGGCTTATTACACTGATATGTTAGGAATCTACTGCCAAACTGTCTCCTCTTACAGAATATTATTTGTATACTTACTGTAAAACTGTAAATGTGAAAGGAGCTGCACTTGCTGCTGAACAAGTTGATATGCTAATATTGTCAATTATATGTTGAGAAGATGTACTTTAACAGGCTCGCTCTCATGCTTTCAGGTGGTACTATTTGAATAACTATGGTTTTAGGACCATTGACCAATTATAATTGAACTTTTCATGAAATTGCGCACACTGTCAGAAGACATTGGTTTACCACATAATGTTCAGTCGTGAAAAAGAAAGTACACCTTCTGGACAGTTGTCTATTGTATAATATTCAGACATGTATGTAATGAAATGTAATCTTAATTTCTACTCTGACAGAGGTCACCTAATTTCACTATTGACATTGCGCTTTGCTATCATTTATTCATAAAAAATCTACAGAAATGTTGAAGTGTTGAAAAAATAAATGCATCCCTTGCTGGTGGCCCGCTTTGGCTTAAATATCTTAATGTAACCGTTTATCAGTCTCTTACATTGACTCAGAGGAATTGTTGACCAGTGTTTGAGTACCTTCATGCATGCATGGACCACTTCAAGTCCCCCTGCAGCAGTTTTATAGGACTGGGATGGGCGTGGGTATGACTCCATTCTGTAAACTTGCATTTCTTATTTTGAGCCATATTGTTTTAATTATGCGTGTGTGTGTGTGTGTGTGTGTGTGTGTGTGTTTCGGAGCATTGTTTTGTTGCAAGATTCATGTTTGGTTCAGCCTTTTGACAGATGCCATCACTATGGAATTCATGTTTGACTCATTAAGGACAAGTTGGCCAGACTCTGAGGCAGCAAATCAGCCCCAAAACATAATACCTCTAATGCTTTAAGGTTGGTATGAGGTTCTTCTGTTTTAAAGTGTTTAGTTTTTGACAAACCAGTTCTAGTTGTTTTGATCTTTACCCAGATTTTGTCTGGCAAAACACCTAACCCCATTATTGGTATCGGTCTTGTGGCAAAATGGCAACACTCTCTAAATGCCTATCTACGCAAAGGAGTGACCCGACATTGGCCTCCAAGCACCCATGGCGTGGTTAGCAGCTATGAAGAAAAAAACAACTCCTGCACACACACACACAAACACACATACATCTCTATCTTTTGCCACTGCAATTTGGGCTCCTGGGAAACCAGATCTGCAGCCAATTCGATTGAGGAATGTTTCTGTGCCGTATTTTGTGCACGGTGACAACGTCCCAGGCCCATGGTCATGCATGGCCAGCTTGAAAACAGACTTCTGAGTGCTCAGCAATGTTCAGGATTATGCATGTTAACCTAGATAATGCAACGTGCAGACACTTAATCCCATCAGTTATGCTGTTTTGATGTAACTCGTCAAGGTAGTCATGTAGGCTTAGACCACAGAGTCATGCTCGTACGGGCCACAGGGTCATGTGCCCTTTCAAATTTGTCCTGTTATAACATGTCAAGTTTAGTGTCAAATGGAAGATTTGAAATGTCTTCATATGATCTGCTTTATGGTGAGGGTGCATACTGACGGAACCAGGCAAAGAATGTAGATATTATACCCGTCGATTTGTTACGGTGTGGCAGTCACTGTGTAAACGCTCTGTTAGCTGATAATAAAAACATCCTGTTTACAACCACCGACCAATCCGGAGGATTGACAGCTCAAGATGTATATTAATATAGGCAGAAAAATACATCAATCTGATTTATAAAATGGACGATAGGAAGGTGTTCTTACAATCTACACAGAAAACATTTCATTAGGATGCAAAATCATGATGATCATCATAATCAGGGGTCTCAAACCGGTTCCACTGAGGGCCGAGTGTCTGCAGGTTTTATTTTTTTCCTGTAAATTGGTTTCAGGTTCAGACCTAAATAACCAGATGAGGGTAGACCTAACCAATCAGTGACATAATTAATCAATCAAGTACAAGGTGAGCGTGAACTTGCAGACACTCGGCCCTCCGTGGAACCGGTTCGAGGCCCCTGATCATGATGATGATGATGACATTTGGGAAATGCCCACCTCTAGACCAACACCAATTCAAGTTGATTGACACCCCTGCTAGGCTGCTACTACTATACCTTATGGACAGGCAGGAACAATAAAATATGACTTTTTCTTAACATTCTTGTAACGTATAGGGTAGCACGGTGCTGGTAGGTGGTGGTATTCTGGGGAGTACTTTTATTTTGAATCTCACTTTGGTCAATTTGGACATTACGTGCACCTGTTTGTATGTCTTTTGTTTCTTTCACCGGGTGTGGCTCATTGTGGATACGATACATGTCAAACGTAAGTCCCGCCATGTGTTCGCGTCATGTTTTATTTTAGCGGCTTGTTTCAGTGCCTTTGATTTAAACTATGTTGAGTTTGTGTTGTTTTTGTTTCTTTTGTAAATAAACCCACTATCACTTCATAAATGTCTTTATTTGGTTCCGTCATCACCCACACCCGTTACAGAAACTAGGACATATAAACACCAACACAATTTACCAAGTGCAAACAGCTGCGCGTAATGTCCAAAGTGACCAAGGTGAGCTTCAAAATAAAAGTGCACCCCAGAATACCACCTACCGGCACCGTGCTACCCCATGCGTTACAATGCTGCAGATACATTTCACTTTAGTTGGTATAATTGGTGTGTGCTTTTGCCAGGAACGACAGGATTCATACTTTCTACTGCAAATCTGCAGTCAGTCTTTGTCCTAGTCAGGTCTACATTCTTGGCCTTGACCATTCTAGTTTTTCTTCACTTTCTAGTTCAGAAATTAACATTTTATTGGAGAACAACACACCGTAGTATTCTTAAGTCTTGACGTTATGTTCTTGACGTAGGGTAATTCTGTGCCTTAACATGGTCATGTATACGATACTACAAATATTGGTGTTGGCACCATATTATAATTAATAGCAATCCCCATATGCAGTGAGCAATGTATGCAGTATCAATCACCTCAATAGGAAATGCAGAACCAAATTTTGCACCCATATACCTTTAAAACCAGCGCACTGAGAAGTGAATTAGTAACTAAACTTTAATAGTATTATATCGGATATTTTGATAGGAGGTATCTCCACTCTTATATAGCTGGCAATTGACCACTCTGGTGTCTTGTCAGTAGATTTTGTGGCGGATAGCCTAGCTTGTAATAATCCTACACTATCATGAATTTGTATCCAACCATTATAGGCAAATGTAGGCTGATTTTTTTTTTTTTAACTTGGGTACTAAAGTACAGTATTGTAATGCAGTGCACCCTCTTGAACACTTATACGTTTATAAATTTATCAGCTAATAGAATCTGTGAAATGGATGCGTTTTGTGCACTGCATAAGAATACATCACGCATCAAGTGTTTTATCCGTAGATGTTGGGAAAAGTCCCTGAAAGGGTTCATCCCTGAAAAGTATACAAATAAAGGCCGTTTACTGGCACCAGAAAGGGGAAAAAAATAGGTTATCTAGCTACTCAGCCATGAATACCTTGGAGAGAAATCATCTGGCCACTAAATTCCATCCGCTTGTATGTAAATGTCGATCGATAAATTAACATTACTTCACACCGCTGTTTGATGGATGGATCAAAGCATCTTACCGGGGAGATGAAACTGTTTATCAGTCAGTGCATTCAGTGCTCTGGGCTGAGGTTGCTGTGATGTGGCTGTCTGGGTAGTGAGCAAGGGAGGCCAGACCAGGTCTTAAGTGAATGGCTCTTTATGGGCCTGGCTGACACCTGCTGGGCTGGGGGGTAGAGCTATGCTTCTCCCCCTGTGCAGCTTGCTTAGTATGCTCCTTCAATCTACCCTTTTCCCTGACAGGAAATAACTATGGTTCTTTGTCTGTCGACCTAGCGCAAAACATCCACATTATAGCCCCGGGACTGTTAAGACCTTATTGATTGTTTGCTGTCTGGGGTTAAATATAGAAGTTTACGATCCCTCCGGAATATGTCTGTGGACATTTAAAAGTTGTTATTGGTTTATTTTCAGCCTCAAATATTTTTTCTCGGTATACACTAAAGTTAAATAAAGATTAATGTCACAGAATGGATCCTGCTTAAATTCTTAAGTTATTAACAGTGCTAAATAAAGTACATTTTGTTTTATTCAGTACTTTTGCTTGTGTCCTCAAATGCCATGTCAGGACATACTTCCAATCGTGTCTTCACAGTCAGCCCAAAGATTACCTCGGTGGCAGAAATTGGTTTTAAACAAGATTTCAAAGCATCTTTCATTTTTGTTCCCTCAGTGCAGGGACCTGAGTGGTGATGTGTTATTAGAATAACATTGGGCCAGTTACACTGACATGTCTTCAGCCATCAACAAAAAGAAGAGAAAAATACAGTAAATTCCCTGGTTGATCCACTCCAATCAGAGAATGACACTGTCTACAATCAGGAGTGTTATGTAATGCAGTCAATCTGTCACTGTGCCTTTCCAGTTTCTCACGGGCCTGTTCCCAATATGAACTCTGTCTGCATCGGGCACCGGCCTGTTTTGACGTCAAACGCATCCCATACACTGCTGTTCAGGGAAGTGAAATGGAAGTAGACGTCAATCCTTACACCAACACAAATGCCTACAGTAATAAGATGTTGGAGCACCTTCATTCACGCATCATGTAGCACAGAGAGTATCTCAGGGTTCACTGTAGCAAAACCTTTTATAATGGGCCAATAGAGTGCAAATGTCTTATTAAGAACGATAGTTACTGGGAATGTAACTCCAGTTATACGAGTGGAGCGGAGCTCAGGCTTGTATTGTATAAAGGGCCAAAGGAGTCAAAAGGAAATCATTAAAAATATAAATAATTCATTATATTTGAAGTGACACATTATTATGAATTTTTTAAATAATGTTGTGATATTTCATAATACTTTGTATTTCCCAATCACTTTTTGTAACGATGTCAATCAATGCAAGTGGGTGGTCTTGAGCTGCTGGGGATCATCCAGTGATACTAACTAACCGACAGTTGCTCGTTTGTGGGAATTCAAACCGGATGTAACTGCTAGCGAGCAAATGTATAAACATTGTTGTTTACCTGGAAACACCTGTTAATTAGGTTTATTTCAATGGGTGAGCAATTATATAACTACAAATTGCAAATTTTGACATTCCTTTTAGCCAACGTGAATGCCCATAGACAGTACAGTAGGAGTCTGCCTTTCGCTCCTTCTTGCGTTATCATTACACGTTAGTGTATAGAACAGAAAGCGACTTAAAGCACTGAATGTAATATTTGTATTATTATTCTTCGCTACACCGGTTTGCTTTCTTTGCGAGTCACACAGGTGCGCTACTCTGTTTAGCAAGAAACAACCTTGCGAAATTGAACCCAATCGTACGCTATAAAAACGTCTGAAGTCTGCGTTCGTTTCTTGGCCCTATTCCAGCCGCTTTAACATAAATTCAAAAACAAGCATACCGACATCATTATTACATTTTTTGGAGTTGGGTCAAAAGGCACTGGGCTCAATAGTCACGGAGGTCCAGGCCTAACGACATAACTGGCATAGACGAGCTGCATTTTCGTTTGTTAAATCATTTCTAATGACAAATACAGGGTTTTGTAGATAATAATAGCGACTTGGCCAGAACTTTCTTCCTACAAAGTCGATTCATTGTTATTACTCAGATTATGCACTAATGATGCAAAATCCAGTTTGAACGACCACAAACGAGCAACTGGTGAAACTAGTGTCGCAGGATTAGTCTCTGCTGCTAAAGACCGCCCACTTGTATAAATTGGCATATCACTTGAGATTATGTTTGTCTATGTTGAAATATGCAATTAAAATATGAAATAGATCACGATATTATGAAAAAGGTTATGGTTTTATGAAATACATGTATTGATTAAATACAGCTACCACTATTTTAAAAAGGGACATTATAAAACGATTTTCTTTTAATGTGCTAGCTATAAATAATTAACTAAATTAGTATATTATGATAATGTTCAGTTATTTAATTTTTACTCCTTTGGTCTCCCATATTTAGTCCTCCATATTTTTGTGTTTCCTTCTTTATTGAATTAAAATGTCAATCTATTTTTAAATAAACTTTGGACCAGAAATCATCCATAATAATACACAACATAAAACGCATGAGAAATCAGGATAATTATATTAAAATACTTCATATAGAAAGCAGTATCCACATTGAAACTAGAGACGTATATGTAACTGCACAGGAGAGTTTAAAAGAGCAGTTTTTGTAATTTATTTTAAGTTGCTCTCCAACCTGATTTTAAAATGAACAATAAAAATAAAATTATCTTGTTTCAGGTCTTTCTGCAAAACTTTTCAAAATGATCGGGCAGCAAAACTAAATGCACATTTTCCCGACTCTGTTCTTGTGCCAAGGACATTATTTGAAATACAGTTTTGAGATGTTTGACGTTAATGTTAGTGACTCAACGTGAACAAAGGTCTTTTACATAGTGACAGCTCCCCTGAAGAGCAGTACAGTGTTATCGCCATAATCCAACAGGCAGGAACGTGTCTGCAACAAGGTGTTTTCTTGCTTGAAATAGAAAATCATGACTCCTTTCTAAAGACATACTAATTAATTTAATGAAGGTCTGGTTTATGTTGTCTGATTTGCAACAGACTAATGAATGTAATGGAGGTCTGGTATATGTTTTGTCTGTTCTGCAACAGATTAATGAATGTGTTAGAGGTCTAGTGTATGTTATGTCTGATTTTCAACAGACTAATGAATGTGATGGAGTTCAAAAAGGCATTAAGGTATGTTGTGCAATCCGTGCCTCCAACATTTTTGACTGCTTTAAAGGCATATGTACAAGATTGATGTATCTGATATACTGTCCACCGTCAATAATAGGTGCCTATGATGTTATTCCAGTTTTGTATTATACATTTTTTTGTTGATTAGATTCTGGGGTTATTTGCACTTTACACTTGCATATTGTCTGTTTGGCAGCTTTCTTACTGCAAAATTTGTTAGACAAATCATTATACGGTTAGTAGAAGGAGACAACTATTTGTTTGAGTATTAAATAGAGAGTGAGAGCCTCATAAGTGTGCTCTTTGTTCTGCCATTATTGTCTGCTATGTGTATGTAGATAGGGGCTGTGGGAAAGGCCTGTCCTATGAACCCTACAGGCCTGCCTCAAGTGTGTACCCCTGGGCTTGTTGCTTGGGGCCTCTGGAGACTAGGGGCTGGATCCCAACACTGTCCTGAAGGATATCCGCTAAACAAGACATCTACTGGTCTGGTCTGTCCGATTTTAAGTTGCTTTGCCTAAATGAGACACTGGTCAACAAATGTTCAACTAATGCTGGTTTTTTTGCCTTATCTTTTGTTGTTGGCCCCTTCATCGGAAGCCTCTAGTTCCCTCAGTGCTTTATTTCACTTCTGTAATTATTTTACAATTGCTTTTTCTCACACAGTGGACTGGTGCTATTACCAGGAGACAGATTGGTTTTGAAAGGGACTGTTAATTAGCATACACAGGAAGGAAGCTCATGACTTTATCGCGGGTCCCTCTCACTCACTCACTGGAGCTGGGCTGCCAGAAGAACTGGGCATTAGCAGGAGTTTAAAAGGATGTGTTTGGAATTAATTTCAGGGAAATGGCACTCCAAAAATGACTTTTGACTATAATGAAGTTTAGAGATCATGAATCTTTAAACTCCATTCTCCTCTGTGAATGTTAAAGTAAAACCTGTTGTTATTTGGACTAAAAGGAAACATGTAAAAGGACGCTGAACAATACCAGTGGTGCAGTACAGCTCTGATACAGTAATGAGTTGCCGTCATTATGAGCTCCTATTAGCACTGTAGATTGATGTTGGAACTGTTGATAAGAGGGTGGAATGGAAAGTGGTGTCTTAGTAACTCCTACACATGTCTTACTGTGTGTGCCTTTGATTGCATTCTAAATGGCAGTTGTAGTGCCCTTTCTGACCTGGGCCCGGAGTGGAATAACGCACTCTCTAAAGGGAATAGGGTGCTGTTTACAGCGAGGCCTGTGTGCCTCAGTCCTCAGTACCTCAGGCCCTCTTGTGTCAGTTCCCGGTCAGGCAGCATCACCTCATAAAGGAGCTGTCAAATAAAGGAAGGAAAATGTTTTTTTTTTTTTTTCTTCCTCTACTTAAGTGCTGGCAGGAAATATAAAGGGACACTGTTAGAACATAAATGTGGCAGAATGGAGGAGGAGCTGCCGGCAGATTAATCAATGCAGTGCTTTATGTGTGGGAGGGATGGGGGGAGGATTTGGGGGATCGGTGCTACTAAGGAGGATCGTTTGGGGAGGGTTTCCAGCGAGGGTTAGATTGAGGGGCCTTGACCAGCTGTGTCTGAATGACACTGGGTGCAAGATGCCTTTCCTGTCAGGACTGCATGTATTAGTTGCCAGCTGTAGAAAGGAGAGGAGCCACCAGAGCCACGTTATGTGTTGTCCAGTGGAAAAGGAATGGAGAGGGTTCTCGTCGTCTGAAACTTTCACTGTTGTTATGGTCTTTGCCAGCAGAACGCCACACAACTAGATAGCCTCGGAAGATAAGCAGGGTTTGTCCTCATCAGTCCCTGCAGAGGAGACCCGGATTCTGATGGAAGTGGTGCTGGAGGGCACCCCGAGGCTGGTCCAAAACCCCGGGGCAGAGATTGGCCGATGGTAAAGGGCTGTCCTGGCCATATGAAGATAATTCTAAATCTAGGAACAGTGTGTAGGAAGTATTTTCTGTTGGTCTTCCCTGTTTAAGCACTCCCTTCGATTCTCCCCAGCTTCTCTTATCAATAAAACACGCCATTTCTGTGCTGTATGTTATGGTTTTGATGATATTCATTTGGGTTGCTGCAGAGCTGGAGAGATATGCGGCATAGAGGGCAAGGCTGCAGTGTCTACGAGCGTCTGTGTCTTGACCATAAAACCAGATATGCTGCACCACATAGGAAGACTAGACACACAGACACCGTTTTAAAGTAGATCTGAATGAGGCTTTTGTACAATTATTGCTTAGTCAGCTCAGGGATTCACATGTATTCATTAGCCTAGCTAAATTGAATGGGTGATAATTGTAAAATCGAAAATGCTTACATTTTACTTTTTTTTGTGCCCTGACTTAAATTAAATCACTGCAATATAATTCACTGCCCACTTCTCACATTGGTTGTGTCTTGTATCTAGTTAAGTTAAGTTTGCCATTGTGGGACCATTTTCTGTGTTTTTGAAAGACACTAGACCTGCCCTTGGAGAATCCATACTTACTGTGGAGGGACCATTTAAGGCAAGGTTGCTTGTAGGTCAGGCTCCCCTATGTGCAGAGAGAGGAAATACAGGTGTAGTAGCCCTGCCACCTGTTGACATAACATGGTCATAATGATAAGCATTGATTCATAGCAGTGTTGATCAAGTACCTATAGATTCTCTATGATTCTATTTACCACATTCAGTTTCTCTGTTAATTAACCATTGCAGTTGCCACATTAAGCAGCACTCTCCCGACTATAGAAAGTCAGCCTTCCTTATTTTAATGGGAGTTATTCAATTATGGTGCAAGCATACAAGGGGGAAATGGTTGTGTTGGGGGGGGGGGTGTAGTCATGCACCTCTCTGCTCAGCAGCCACACACAAACCCAGCAGGGCCCCTCCGCTACTCCGGGCCCCCAAGGGACAGCAAAGGGATAGAGATAGGTAGAGGCAGGGCTGTGCTGGTGTCATGGGGGCTGGGATTGATCTCATTATTCAGAGGAGGGGGGAGGGGCGCTGCTCTACTGGGAAAAGGCAAAGACGGGCATCAGTAACATGTCATATATTCTTGGTGGATCTCTGCTCTGGTAAACAGTGACAGCCACCTGCACATGGGATGTATATGATATGGACACGATACACGCTCCACACTGAATTGACACCCTCATTTCTTTTCACATGAAGGGCTTGTCTGCAGATTGTTCTGTTGTGTTTATGTGTTGATTGGTTGGCCAATATAACTCAGACAGGGTTGTTTTTCTCTTTATTCAGGTATCATTAGTCATGGGGCCAGAAGTCCATACACTTGCAAATCTTGTAAATGTTAACTTGTTTGCTGTAACCACTGATAAACCCAAGGTATTTTCCCTAAGCGAGTTGTCTATAAAAATGTATGTGTTGTTGATTTGATTACCGGGGTTACACATGTCTATAAACATTTATTTTCAGCATTTATTTCGATTTCCTGATTTGGCACACTTATGACATGCTGAGCAAACTGCTGAGCCAAAACATTATGACTACCTACCTAATATTCTGTTGGTCCTCCGGATGCCACCAAAACAGCACCAACCCACCAGCGCCTGGTCTCCACAAGACCCCTGAAGTTGTCCTGTGGTATTTGATACCAAGATGTTAGCAGATTTAGAAATGAGCAGATCCTTTAAGTCCTGTAAATTGCGAGGTGGAGCCGCTAAGGACCGGACTTGTTGGTGCAGCACCTCCCACAGATGCTCATCAGGAGATCTGGGGAGTTTGGAGGCCAGGTCAACGCTTGAAACTTCATTCATCCTGTTCCTCAAACCGTTCCTGAACAATGTGTGCCGTGTGGCAAGGTTAGGGTTACCGTGTGGCAGGGTTAGGGTTACCGTGTGGCA
>JACXGK010001261.1:10938-73706 GCA_016801125.1 Novumbra hubbsi | reverse complement strand
TGAGTGGTAGTAGTAGGACTGGTAGTAGTAGTAGTGAGTTAGGTCTGAGGGAGGGTCATATAAAGACAAGGCCTAGCGCCCAGGGGGAAAATGCCCTGTAAAGGACAGACCACCCATGGCGCTATGTGAGTACCAATATGACCTCATAGACAGTGTGTGTTGTGAGAAGGCCCCACCCTTAGCTGGCAAGGGACAAATGCTTTACAAATACAAGCTTACTAAACAAATCCTAGCCCATATGATTTAGTACTATAGACCAGACAACACAACCACTATGATATAATATACTGCATTTCGTTGTTCAGTACTTGTACTGTTCAATGACAATAAAGTTGAATCTAATCTAAATTCTAATCTAATAATACTGTAGACCAGACAACACAACCACTATGATATAATACTATAGACCAGACAACACAACCACTATGAAATAATACTATAGAGCAGACAACACAACCACTATGATATAATACTAGAGAGCAGACAACACAACCACTATGATATAATACTATAGAGCAGACAACACAACCACTATAATATAATACTATAGAGCAGACAACACAACCACTATGATATAATACTACAGAGCAGACAACACAACCACTATGATATAATACTATAGAGCAGACAACACAACCACTATGATATAATACTATAGAGCAGAAAACACAACCAATATGATATAATACTATAGAGCAGACAACACAACCACTATGATATAACACAATAGACCTAGTCTCTGTCAGAAGCTGGTCCCAGTGGACAACTTAATAAGCCGTGTGTTAAAAGAGCTTTTACAATAAACTCAAATGCCCATAAAACAACCATGCAGCACATTTCATCCCTGTAACTCAGACACATCTCTTTGGGGTTTTATTTATTGTTTTCTGCTTTCGTTCTTCCTCTCTCTCTCTCCTCTCGCTCCGTGTATATCTTTATCCTCACTCCTCTTACCATGTCTTCACTCTCTGCCCCTTCTCTTTCTGTGTCTCTATTGGCTTATGTCTCTGAAAAAAAGATGGCCACATTTAAAGGTGAATGTATTCTGCACAGATTGGTGAGAAAAATCCCAGTCAGCAAAAGTAAAGATACAAGTAGATGAGGAGAGGATGAAAGATATGATGATATGGGAAGAGTAATGTTGAGGGGAACAGAATGGATGGAGACAAAAGGGATGAGGAGATAACTCAAAAAATAGCGAGGAGAGATGAGGATAGAAGAGAG
Source organism: Novumbra hubbsi (assembly GCA_016801125.1). Taxonomy (NCBI): domain Eukaryota; kingdom Metazoa; phylum Chordata; class Actinopteri; order Esociformes; family Umbridae; genus Novumbra; species Novumbra hubbsi. Next base: position 72,482 of record JACXGK010001261.1, on the reverse strand, counting down.
AATGAGGAGACAAGAGATTGATGGAGGACAGAAGAGGGATGAGTGAGAGGATGAGGAGATAAGAGATTGTTGGGGGACAGAAGAGGGATGAGTGAGAGGATGAGGAGGTAAGAGATTGATGGGGGACAGAAGAGGGATGAGTGGGAGAAAAGAGCCATGTTGCTGTGGAAGAAAAGAGCCAAGCAGATGTGGGAATGAGCATAGAAACAACAACAAAACCTCTAATTGTATCTATGCCTTTTAAACACTGAGGGCCTTGAAGGATGGCAGATAATAGAGAATTATTCAAACGGATCAAACGGATCTGACACACACACTAAGAACCATATCAGTACCAATAGGACTAATAATACTGTTATTAGGGTGATACCATTACGGATCCGTTTTGTAATATAATCGATTTATCTGTCGATTACTACTTTGATGAATTGATTATCCGTATAGTAAAAAATACACCAATTCTAGAAAAAAATTAAAAGTGTTTCAAATGAATTAGTTTTCTGTGTTTTTACCATGCCATCATTAAAACAACTGTAGAAAGTAGTTATAAAACAAATGAAAACATGCAAAACCTAAAGGGTTATCATAATATAATTTTCTAGACTGTTGGAAAAGCATTCCAGAGTATCGCAACGCTGGTAGTTTGACTGATGCTGTAAATCAGGGGTCTGAAACTGGTTTCACGGAGGGCCGAGTGTCTGCAGGTTTTCACTCTCACCTTGTACTTGATTGATTAGTTATGTCACTGATTGGTTAGGTCTACCCTCATCTGGTTATTTAAGTCTGAACCTGGAACCAATTTACAGGAAAAAACTAAAACCTGTAGACACTTGGCCCTCCGTGGAACCGGTTTGAGACCCCTGCTGTAAATGTTCATGTAAATTGTAATACATTGATATGGGTCAATGTTTCGGCTGTGGAGAAATACAGAACTCACCAAATATGAAACTAATGGGTTAATAAATCAGTAACGTCATGAATGCTAAACTAGCGGGAGCTGCTCAACTACACACAAACTCAACGGGTTAAGTAGTTTATCGGTTTGTGACAAAAGAAAAACTTTGGGGAAATAACGGCAACTCGCCTATGGATTTAATCCACCATTTCTCAATTAAAAACCCCATGAGTACAAAGTCTAATGACTGAGGAAGTGTTATTATATTAACGTGCCGTGTTAAACACGACTCATCTGCTGTCGCCACGGCTACAACACGTTCTCTCTTCAAATGCATTACAGTCTTGCTCCCGTGCCATGAGAGTTCTGCAGTGCAAATTTGTTCTGCGTTTTCAGTGAACTGCTTTAGTTGGTCGTACGCGACTTGCCTCTGGTGTATCTTCCGCAAATCATTCAATATGTATTTTTTGCTGCGTCTCGTGCAGACTCAACTTAACCAATCGTTAATGACAGTCGTTTGCCAACAATTCTTTTTACAGTTATTATTAGTTGTAGCCGATCGAAAATGTAATGTCACTTAACAAAGAATGCTCACACAACTCACATTGGAACCATACTATCATACTTAAAAGGAACGAATAAGAAGAAACGTGGAACACTTACTCAAAAAGTAAACAATTAATAGATACGATTAGCTCATCTGACTGACCCAACTGGTAATGTCTTATCAGAGAGGCTTATTTCCTGACAAAATTAACTCTGAGAATAAAAGACTACAACTCCCTCTGTGCTTTTGGATTTCCCAAGGCAACCTCCCTTCCAGTACATCGTTTCACAAAGCTACATCAGTCAGTGTGTAAGGAAACAGTTACGAGACTGTTTGTCCCAGGAGAAAAACACTTCCAACGGAATGAGGCGCAGTCCAACTCAACATAAAGACATGAAGGAGTAGGTGACAATTCCCAAGACAATATGACTGCAGAATGATTCAACTCTCTCCAAAGCCTAGAGAACTACACCTGACCAGCATGAAATCACAAAAGGAGCAATGTTTTCTGTGATGCACTAGGGGGCGGAACAACTTTTTAAAATGTTATCATTCCTTCGCTCTATTCATCTGTACATATGTGTATGTGTGTGCGTCTGTGTGTACACAGGGATAACTAAATAAATGCGTTTAAAAACGTGGTTAAGTAAAAAAAAAAGGGCTAGAATGGCCTAGAAAGTTTGTAGTTGTAGCTTGGAATGTGGTTAAGTTGAAATAGAAACAACACAATTAGTTAACGGTTAGGGTAAGGCATTACTGGTTAGGTTCATAGTTGTTCATTAGGCTATGTTAAGTTGAAACATGAAGAGTGGGCTATTGAGGTTAATGTTAGAAATAGGCCAGGTTGGTGTAAGGTGTGGGATTAGGTTTAGGGCAAGCGAATAAGGAACACAGATTTCTGGATTTGAGGTCTCCACAAAGATGAAGACCCAAAACCAACACGCTTAATTTTCTTGTGTGTATGCTTGGTTGTACGCGCTTGCACGTTTATCAATAAGCCTATCAGATGAAGTAAATCAGCAAATGAGGTCCATCATCTTGTACAGCCTCCAGCATAAACAGCATTTGGGTAAAGACCCATTATAACAGACAGACATCCCAGTACACTCCTGGAGGATAAAACCTTGCACCCGTCATTTTTTATATGAAACGGAACACCATTAACAACGTAAATCTCTTCATCCGTGTTGTCATTGCGATTGAGAAAATAGCTCCAATCTTTTCCAATAATGAGCTAATAGCTATCTTCGAGGATAATTCCATCCACCGTGTCCTGCCATTAAGATGGAGAAAATAGCTTTATTGAACGTTATTGTGTGTGGCAATAGACCTACCACACTTGACATACATAATTAGTCTCTCTCTCTCTCATAGTTAGTCTCTATCCTCTATCTATCTATCTCTCTTTCCTAGACTTTCTATTGAGCCATGGTGGGCTAACATTGACGGCAGTTTGTCCTGGTATACGTCCCGTCATGTCTGGTGTGTGCATGCCTCTATTTGCTTCTCTCTTACAACCACACAAATGTGCATACAGATCTACCTTTGGTCCTTCGGTCTGTAGGCGAAATCTAGTAAGACAGATGCCATGTGTGAAGGAGAACCGTCATTGTAGCACCAGCGCCACCCCCTAGGTTGTGTTACTAGGACACATTTCCCAATACTTAGGTCACTTTTTCAAAACTCTTCACACAGTGAGCACAACAGAAGTATATGTGGGCTAAACTGAGGATCAATTATCATTGCTTTGGCACAAAATGCATTCAATGACTACGTCTTTCAAATTACATTACATTCTCACTTCGACACAACAACTGCCAAAACTCTACTCACAGGTCAATTTGCAAATGCTTACATACTGTTTTCAAAACTGTTAAAATTAGGTTCAAAACAATAATATAATACAAAACTGAATAAGACAGCAATTTGCTACAATTCTACAGTAATCTGGTAATGAAATATATTTGGAATTCAAAATGAAATGCTATAAAAACAATTGGACAATTGGACCAACCACAGCTGATTCTAATTGTAGATGAACATCTACACAGGTGTTACTCTTTCAATTTCATTACAAAAGGAGACAACTGCTAAGTAGCTTTGCATTACTGTTGTATCTGTATCAGTGGATGGTGTGAATACAAATTCTTGTATTTTGGAATTACTTGGTGCAAATGTCTGATTCATTCCAGTAACATATATTGCAGTGAATTGTAAACCGAGATGTGTCCTTGTTTTACACAAGACAACATTGTATAATGTTACTTGTTGTTAGTGTTTTTTAGGTCATTGTTTTGTGGGTGACAAAGTGTGTTTGTTGTCTGTCGACCTTTGCTAGTGTTCTGGAAGAATGAGTTGATTTGAGACATTTATGAAGTGATTTGTTAGTTTTAGTGCATTTTTAAAGTGAAATGAACTGCTGTGCCGAGCTGACAGTTGGTTTGGAGAACTGTGTGAAGCGTTTTGAAAAAGTGACCTAAGTATAGGGAAATGTGTCCTAGCAACTGTAAAAAACTGTAATTAAACCGCAGTTTCCTAAGGGAAGACCTCCCTCTAGTGTTAACGTGGTATTACTAACCCGCGCTCGGAAATTGATTACGTCAACCACAGAGCCACCAGTCATAACTGCGCTCAAGTTCGTGCATCCGGGCGGTTCAACTAAGGTTCATTTGTACCTTCTATTACAGTGTTTAATTTGCAACATTTGAGCTTCGTGTCGAAAAAAACGTACTTTACTCAAATCTTTAAAACCACACCGCACAGCAGTGACACATAAGAAATGCATATTGAATGTGTGATCGTTATATAGACAACACCCTTTCCGAGTAATTACGTAGAAGGCTTCGCGATGCAAAGGAGGAGCTCTTGTTTTTGTATGACTTTATTCCGAATGCAAGCTTTTCTTCCAGTTTGCAACATGGGTGTATCCGTAGGAACGTTAAGATTGAAGAAAAGAGCGTGCACAAAATAAAACGATTTATTTGACGTTTTAATGGGAGAGGATTGTTTTACTTCAACAGGATCGATCTCTTTGTGGTGTCCTTCCTCGGTCAAACTACAGTTACTGCCAAACTCATCAGCAATAATTCTATTAATCACTCCTCTCTGAAGCACAGACTGTACCTTTCTGGGGAGATTCAGCTAGCCACTTCAACGTCATGCTTGCTCTTTGGGGATTTAGGCTGTCAGGTTGTGACCAGTACAATGTAAAAAGGGTCTGTCTATGAAACGTATTTTTATTAACATTTGACTGAATCAACTACAAGGGAGACGTGAAGCTGCAGTAGTGCAGTCCTGAATGTGGTCAGGTGCTGTTTAGGAAACCAGGGCTGCTACTGCCTCCTTCTGGTGGATAAATGAAACGTCCCTCCACATCGTTCAACAGCATTGTAAAAAACAGGATACATTATAATGAAATACAGAGAAACTCCTTTAAATGTATGCAGATGGTAAAAATTATCTTTCTGACAGAGCTGTATTCATGGCAGCAAATGTGTATTGCCCAATGCGCTGTGCTGTATACAATCATAACAAGCCTGTATGAAGAAATGCTGAGCCAGTGAGCATTATGAGCCAGAAACATTTCAAACCGCACACAGTGACAGAAAGTGATACTATTGTCACAGATAGAATCGACCGCAATCAGGTCGGTAGTCACAGGACAGTCAGTCCAGCCACAATGATTCCAGGGTCGAACAATTCCCTTCACAAGCCAGTTTGGACATCCTAGTTGTTATGGCAGTCTATCCAGCCTTTATAGGAAAGTTCTTAAATCATAAGAAGTCCATTCTTCAGTGATAGGCCCGTCTAGCCATCCTTCAGTGAAATGCCAGTCTGTCCCTTCAGCGATGAGCCAGTCTTCTCATCCTTCAGTAAAATGCCAGGCTGTCCCCTTGTCATCAGTTATAGTGTAAAGCAGTAGATGCTGCAATAGAACAGATAATGCACTTTTGACAGCCAAGTCACTAGTTCATTTTAAAAGGTTGTCTCTTCTTCAACACCAGTAGCTCAGCACATCCAGCCCCAGCAGCGTCCATCTCCACGCAATGGCCAGGGCCCACAAGTTTGAATACCCCAGTCCCTCAGGTTCAGCTACCTCCATTCCAGGCACTTTCGCTGGGGTCAGGCCAGTCTGACGGCCCCCAGGAAAGTGGAGTCTCCATCCAGGGACACGGCGGCAGTGGAGCGAGGAATCAGCAGCTCCACAGCATCTCCCGCCTCCAGCTTCACTATGCCTGAAGACAAACACAGTTCACACGATGACACACCGAGCACATCAGCCGGCTTATACGGAGAAGCCCATGGACACACGTGGAAACACGCATCACTGGACACACTGGACACAGAGACAGACTGACCCCCAGTGTAACAAGTGTTATAGTGGTAGACAGGGTCCATGTTCTGTATACAGCGGAAGAGGGTGACATGTTGGGCTTCATCTCCCACCACGTTCCTCTTCCTCCTGATCACGACGTGGCCCATGGCGAAGGTTGTGTCCATGTAGTAAACCTTGAGAAAGAGGGTGGGGGGGCAGAGGAACAGAGAGGGGAGGATGGACAGATAATCAAAGCAGAAGAGAGAGTGATCAAACGAGACAAATATATAGAAGTGAGAGAAAGCGGTAAGAGCTATGACCCATAGAGTAGTTCAATTTACTGTTGAGTAACTGTGCTACTGTGTAAACTCCTCCCCCCAGTAGAAGGGGCAGAGGAGGTGCTTGTGAGCTGTCTTTCCTAGACAAGACTTGTGATCACCTGGCTGTAGACAAAGTAGTATCCTTCCTCTCTGACCAGGATGCTGTCACTCTCTGCATCCAGGGCGGAGCCTCTCTTAAGCCCCACCTGCCATGGGATCCCTGTATGAGGCTCCAAGGCAAACTCTGCACACCAAAAGAAAAAACACAATTTCCCAGAAAGCTTAGCCACGATATGTCTATACTCTAGTAATCATAAAGAGCCCTCAGGATTATGGGTGTTTTCAATGGTGTTTATGAGGCACATCATATCCTCAGACTGTGAGCAATGGGTCAACACTGTTCTGAAAACATTTTTAATAAAGAAAAAATATTTTCCTCACACATGTCATGGTAATTGACACTTCAAGGCACTCTGATGAACCCAATCTGAAAGATGGATCTTTCAAATGGCTGAGTGAACATCTCGCCAGAGGAAAGACTTAACTTTGGTCAGGACGTATGTCAATGGTGGTAAATATGTGATTTTCAGGTGATCATAAAGGCTGAAGCGAAAAAGTAGGATTGGAGTCAGATCCCTTGTTAAGTGTTCAGCCACTTTCCTGTAGAGGACTAAGGGCTTTTATTTTATCAAGGAGAGTATGCACTATGGACCAGACGCAGAAAGTCCATAAGTCCATATTTTGTGAAAAATAATTACTTATTGATTATTAATTACTTTTTCTTTGAAGCATTTTACTGTAATTACATTTCAAAGCCTTTTTTGCTGACTTTCACAAAGGCCTCCCATAATTCAGGAAAGCACTGTAACTGGTGGAGTTATGTATGTGACTTAAATTCAATGGTAAACAATACCTTTTTGGAATGTTTTTCTCCTGCTATCTGCCTTCAGCTGTAGACAAGGCTGAGAAACTAAAGCGAGGGAATGAAAGACAGAGTTTAGCATTGATCGAATAACTTTGCCGTGTACAGTGCACACACTTCCTGTTCAGTTAGGGAAAAAGCAAAAGACTGATTATTGTAGGGGGGGGGGGGGTGTGAATACAAACACAAGACTTTGCTGCTGGCCAGAAATAACTTATTTACTGGTACCGTGTCAGTTGTCTGTGTTGTTCAACATTTCCAGTTCACATTGTGAGCTAAAAACAGCAGAGCACCAACAGTGACAACAGTCTGATCACTCGCCTAAACATGTCAAGCAGGCAGAAATAGCACCAGTGAACGGTGTTGTCAGTCTTGCCTGTGTTCTCAGGCCTCAGGGGGAGCACCGGGTCTGAGTCGCTCCTTCTGACTCTGGAGCTACCGCTGCTTATCTGCTGGGTAACGCACAAGAAACAACCGCTTTTTTGTTTGTGGTTCATTAATATGGGGGGGGGGGATTAGACAGTGCTGTAGATAAAAGATAAATAAAAGTGAGTTTGACGGAAGTGTGGAGGGTGGGGGATATAGGGGGTACATTTTTTTCAACTCGAATTACAAGACAATTTACTCATAATCTGATGAGAAAAGCATGGAGCAGAAAGGTTCAAATTGCTGTGGTCTCTGAACTTGAAAGAAAGAAAAAGGTGCCGTGGTGTCATAATTTATCCCGGAGGCGTGAATAAAGTCATACATTCATTTTAGAAATGTCCCAAGTATCTCCAAAAATAAAAACAGACATGTGATTGCAATTTATCTCTTTGTATTTAGTTGTTGTCAATATGCAGAGAACTTTTTGTTTGGGAAATATTTCTGGGATCATCTTCCACGCTGTTTTGACTCCCCCCTCTGAATGTAGTCGCCTACACCTACTCTCGGGAGGTACCAGAACACATTCGGGAGGGAGGAAAACATGGAACCCCGTGGAAAATGTACGCAAAAAAAGCACATCGACACCGCAAATAGCGGACAACCAAATGCCAAAACCTTCCGACTTGTCAGGCATTGCTGATGTTGCTTCATGAACTCTGCTCTTGCTCTTGTAGAATGTGTACAGAGCAAAGCAAAGTGTGATGGAAAAAGCCAAGTCATGCGCTGCAGAATGGATCTGTGAAATGTAGGAGAGGGAACTGTTGTGGAAATGTACTGATCTGTTGAATTCACTAATTGGCCCATTGTATAGGAGAGTGAAAAATCGCTAGCTGAGTACTGGGTTGATAGTAAAGTACAAAGTCCCCATATTAAGACAGTAGGAGAATGCAAGATGTGCTGCTGAAAAGCTGAACTAATCAAAGGAACATGCCTAGGCTGACTGAGACCACAGATATGTTCAGCTATTCTGTAAGACATTGTCACACCTTTTCTGAGCTGCGCCTCAGAAACATTTCACCGGGAACTTTGTTGCTATGCTTTCTCGCTACTTGCAAGTTTATTAAAAGAGTATTTTGATCTGCCTTACTTGCCCCACAAAAGCTCCACTAAGTGTACTTTACATTTATATCGCAGAACAAACCGAGGAAAGGTTGGGGTGGAAGTTCAAATTTACCACTGGCTGCCTTAAATCGGCATCGTACAATCACAAGAAGCAACGACCATTATCACGTCATCACAGGGGTGCGGTTAACAGCACCACAACATCGACCCCTCACCTCTCCGTGCCTGGCCTCCTGCTGCTCCTCTCTCCTACGTAGCACCTCTGACCTGAGCTCCTCCACCTCGACCCGGAGGGACAGCAGGTGATACAGGGACAGGGCGGAGAGCGACGAGGAGGTGACCGCGGCCAGGGTCAGCAGCTGCACGGGCCAGGAAGGCCTTCGACCCCCGGACACCTGCCCGGCGCCGGACGTCATCGCAGGGGCCGCCTCCTCCGCGGTCACACAGGCGTCATGGTCCGTCCTCCGGAGGCTCCTGACCTGCGGTTTCTAGTCCACCCTCGGGTTGTTCTGCCAGCTAGTGTGTCTCCTGGTCCGTCTTCGCGTTCGCACCCCCCGCCTCTGTGGTCTCCTAGGGACTCGTAGGTCGCGGACGCCCTCTTAGCCTTTCTGGGATTTCGACGATTATCTGCGTGAGCCTTCTGTCTCCTTCATTCATGTGCCAGGGAGTCTGAATCCTGTACTGTATCTGGCTGACTAGAACAGCCGTCTGCATCTCCGCTTCTTCCGCTCGGTTAACCACACAAAGCACTTCCTGCTCTGACGACGCAGCCAAACAGCCGCCAACCACTTAATAAACCAGCTACGCTCCATCTCCAGTGCCAACTCTAAACGACTGAACTCTGCTGTGTCCATCGTACTTATTCTGCAAGGGCACAGCAGGGGCTTAGAATGATCTGGACTAAATTGAGGTCACGGCTGATCCTTAAGATGCTTATGCTTTTAAAATATGTCAAGTCTTAATGTGACTCGTAAAAAGGATACATGACAGCATATAATTTGGCCTGAATTGACATCTGAAGAAAGGATGGCTGAGCACAAGAAGGAAGTAGATATCAACAATGACTTCTAAGTGTCAGCATAGCAAAACAAAACTGCATATTACAGAACACATTTCTTTGAATGTGGAACCAGGCCTTTTATAGACAAACCAAAAGCCCTAAACATCACACTGACAGATTAGCAGAACCTTGGGTTTATTCAGTTATTGCATGTTACTGTACAGATAATAAAAAGTGAGATGATGTACTTAGAAAAAAAGAATGGATATAAAAAGGAACACGTATAACATTAGTGTAGTGAAATGTTTTCCTAAAACTAATGGGTGCACAGTACAAGTTCAGTCAAAGAAACAGATCTCTTAATTACAATACCCATAAGCCCTCAGTTTAGAGAACAGCGAACATTCTTCATCATCACCATGTGTGTACAGTAGTGTCTCAACCTCAATCTGTATGTGCCCCATTCAACTCTCAGCCCTCAATACAATCTGAGAAGCATCAGCAATACAACAGTGGGACACAATGGCTCTATAAAAATGCCACTGCAAACATGAAGATTTAACAGTTATTTGACATAACATTCATTTCAATAATAAGAATATTTAAACGTTGGGCAGCACCCAAGATTCATTCAGCAAAGTATTTGAAAAATGTCCTGCATTAGGTTGAAGGATTAAGATTTTCAAGGTCATTCCCTCCCGACATTGGATGAAAAGAAAACAGGGAATTAGAAGTTCCCACAATTGTGCAACTCCAGGCTTGAGTCACGCTGTGTACAAGGGACTGCCGGGTCATTGTCTACAAACAGTGGAGTGAAATAAATTGGGAAAGTGTCACAGAACAGCCCACTCCTACCCTCAAACGTGTTTTTGGCAGCCAGCCGGCGATTCGCTAGCTTTGTTGTACGTAGCCAGTCCACACCCACAAGAGGGCGGGCCAGTTTGATAAAGTTGACAAAACACTCACGCATCAACAGAAAAAAAGGTAAAAGTGGTCATCGTTCTAACGAGTCGGCCAATGCCTCAGGAGCATGCATCCCGTAGGGCACCTGAACATCCCACGCAGGGCAGGATAACGCTGGGGATCTCACAGCAAACCGTGCAGGTTTTTTTTTTCATGTAAAGCGCGCACACAATCACACGCGCACTTCGAATTACTCCACGTCGACGCACATACATTAAGTAGTTGCCCACAAACTGTGTAGTAAGTGTGCCATAATATCAAAGTTAGAACGGCTAAACACAGGAACGTTGAGGATAACGTCTTATCTCGCTTTGATTATAAGTTTAGATTCCTCAATCTTCACCAACTGCTAATGCTGTTTGTGTCGCCGTTTGGTGTTTTAGCATGGCTTTGATACCCACTAATCTGCAGCCCAGCATCCTGCCGAGTCTGAGAGAACACAGGCATATTCATTGGGGTACACTGCAGCACAATGTTTAGCGATAGCAACAAAATAAGAACAATTCCTGTTGGACCTGTTCCGGTATTCACTCTGTTTCATTACGCTTTCCTCCGTTTGGTTGGTGCCTAATGAACAGGACCCAGCAGGATTTGAGGTACTGTTTGTCTAGCACCGCTACCCCAGTCCAAGAATGGCATGCATGAAAGGTTAATTAGCTCATTAAAAGCGCTCCAAGCAAGTAAAGCCATTTCTCCACAAAAAGACATTGGATGGGATGAGCCTACTTGACAGAAAGATTATTATGCTGACAAGAATAGATTATCACAAATAATAATACAATTTAGTAATACTTCAGACTCATTGTAACACAAGAACGTTACACTCACACTTAAGCGCATTCCTTCCTAGCTCACAGAAACCTAATAGAGCTAGTTTTTTTTCAGGCCATGGTATTTGGGTGAATGTCCTAAGACTTATAAATAGGGTGCAAGGTTTAGAACATTGCATATCTATATATATATTGTATTGCAGTCATACACAATGTCATAATGCAAAATCAGGCGTGTCTGTCTTATGAAGTACAGTACTACCTTGGCTCTAGCGTTGACAGACAGAAAGAACTGGGAGAACTATGCCAAGAGTTGACAAACAGTTCCAACCCCATTTGCCTTAATAATTGGAAGAGAAAATAGGTTATAGAACTGCCTCTGTCTGAGGAATAGTACCCTGGCCACCATATGGTCCTTATCATAAATCATATATCCATCGACTGATAGGAAGTGGGATTTCAGTGAAAAGTAAGAAATTACACTAATGGTTAGGTGATCCTTTAAGATCATTAATATAATAGTTCCAATAAACTCTGGGACCTTCTGTCACACACAGGGTCTCTTGGTAGAGCTTGGTAGCAAAGGGGCTCTAAACGCGGGGTGGAGCCAGTTAAGCATCACACATCCAAACTCTTAATGGTTCTGGAACATTGACCCACTTGGCTGTCCGGTCTCTGCATCTTCGTCACATCGCTGTCTCTACCTTGAGATCAGACACTTATTTTATTGAATCACAGAAATGCTATTATGTTAGTCAAATATGGGTTATTGATTTACTGAAACGCTATTACATTACTCAAACATTTTTATTGATTTACAGAAATTATATTATATTAGCCGGGCAAAAAAAACTTAATTGAATTACTTCAATTTAGGTGCACCTTCTGGTAGAATTTCTTGTTTTTTTTTAAACGGTGTAATTGTTTTGTCTGACCCACGTGGATGTGTGTGTGAATGTGTGTAACTGAAAGGCCATTATAAGTGCATATTCACCCACGCGTTTTAAGTTAAAACCGAAAGGTCCGACGAAGGCATATTAATCACCCCCCCGCCATAACCCCAGTTTCCTTACTCCAGAAACACCGCCCTCCTGTTGGGTCCAGTTAAACAAATATAATAGAGAACTAAAAGAAACACACACAGACAAAGCCTAAAAACGTACATTTCCTTCCGTCCGACCGACCAAAAGCCCTCCCAAATAGAACATAAACAACTGCACAGGTATAATCAAGAAGGTGGTTTACCCCACCGAACCGCTTAGACATATCCAACTGTTTTGAGATCTACACCAACCCCTAGAGCCCCCCAGACTATATGATGGTGACGCTGGAGCTGGACTGGACGCTCTCCTCGCGGGCGTGGCTCTTCATCAGGTCTCTGACAAACTGCTCCAGGGCGGCAAAGTACCCCTGGCACTGCCACGTGTCGTTGTGCGTGCCCTCCGGGAAGATGGCCAGGCGCTTAGTCCGCGACGGCGACATCTCGTACAGCTGCTTCATCATGACGGGCGGGATGAGCTGGTCCGACAGGCCCGAGACGAACAGCGAGGGCATCCGGCACTGAGCCACCTGCCGGTAGGACAGGAACTGGTTCCGGTAGCACCAGAGGGGCAGCAGCCTCATGGGCAGGAAGGAGAACAGCGTGGTGGCCATGTGCGGGATGCTGAGGAAGGTGTTCTCCAGCATGATGGCCGCCACGCAGTGGGGGTTGGCGGAGGCCAGGCGCACCACCACGGCGCCCCCTAGGGAGCGTCCGAACAGCAGCACCTTGGTCTTGTCCAGGTCGGGCCGGGTCATCACGTAGTCCAGAGTGGCCTGGGCGTCCAGGTGGAGGCCGCCTTCGCTGGGCTCGCCCTCGCTCTTCCCGTAACCCCGGTAGTCCACCAGCACCACGTTGGCCTTCAGGTTCACCAGCATCAGCAGCGCGTTGGGGACCCGGTGCCCGATATTGCCCGCGTTGCCATGGAAATAAAGGATGGTGGGCGGGGCCGCGGCGGACGCCGGGTTGGACGCGTTGCCCGGGCCGACGCCGGGGTTGCCCAGGGTGTCCCCGCCGGTGTACCGGAGCAGGATGAGGTGGAGGCGCACGCCGTCCTTGGTGCGGATGTGGACGTTCTCGTGCGGGATGCCCGTTGGCATGGGCACGTAGAGACGCGAGGAGGACGGCTGGTCGGGGAAGTACAGCAGCACGTCCTGGAACTTGTAGAGGATGGCGGCCACCGATGCCAGGATGAGAGCCAGGAGGACCACGCCGCCGTAGAGATGGAAGGTCAAAATGAGAGCCAGCAGGGAGACGCGACAGGCAGCCCAGGACCAGGACGCCAGGGCCAGGGCACAGCGCTCCACCAAGCCCCACAGCCTCCACGGCTTCTCCATGGCACAGAGGAGACACACGGGATCAGACCACCACCAGGCACAGTCTGTGTTGGAGGAAGACAAGGAGAGAAAGGTGTACAGAGAGACAAAGTGGGGAATGCATTGGGGCGGGGACAAGAGAGATTGAAAATTGTGACTCCTTGACACCACAAGAGATTCTTAATCTCCTATAACAATTCACAGTTCTGCCAGTCTACCACAGTGGACGAGGAGGGGATGTTAAATTAATAATGTACACCTCAGAGAGAAGATGGACAGGGGTACACACACACTCCATGGCACAGTCACCATCATTCAACCGATGTACTGCCTGGCTTTAAAGTTAAAGCAAGTGTGTCTTTCTTACAGCTCCAGTCTCAGCGGTGGTTAACTGCAAAATTTGGCTCAGAGCTTTCTGTCTTCGAGTCATTGGACTATACAAGAGCAGAGAGTACTCCCCCCACCATTCCACCGCTTGGCCTTAATCTGCCCATACCCGTAAAAGGATTAGAACAAAACACGCGTCAGTTACACAATACCTGGGTGCTACTACAAATCAGCAGCGCTCTCATCAAATGGTTAGCGAAAATGAATTTGGTAATCCAAAATATGGCATAATTGTTTTTGGTGAATACGGTTGATAATCGTTTATACACGTCCTCCATGGTGTCACGAAGTTGAAAAAAACACATTGAGACGTGACATGCAAATCCTACAAGATTGGTAAAATAACTTCATTTTTATCAACATTACAATAACTGGTCAACATAAACAACCATCTTGCCTTGCGTACTGTCATGACATGTACAAACTTGGTAGTTAGATATTTGCTGAAATGAACAGCACCCTAACTTAAAACAACGATTCACTACGTTCAGTATTAGTCTAGTACGCGTTTTACGCGCATGCAAAAACATAAGATAGCTACAGTAACGTTAGTAAGTTCTGAAATAATGAAAACCAGTGTGGAGATCTGTGTGAACATTAATTTGCAAGTCACAGTGAAAATTGCCAGTTAGCAAACCCACGTCATTCGCCACCTTGTCATCGGCTAGCAAGTCAATGTACTTAGCTACATCACGGAGTAAAGCTAGCAATAATATTTCTGCTGACAACACCATGGCAAGCAAAGCTAACTATCTATAGATTTACCTCTCTCTCATCATTTAGCGATTCAACTGCATGCGGCACTGTTAACACTGTCAATGCCTCAAATGAAATATATATAAATGTATAGCTGGCTAAGCAGCTAGAGCGAAACAACCGGCGGACAAGCTACGGCAGTAAGCTACATAGCTACTTCCTGCGTGTATTTTTCTTTCGTGTTACTTTGAAATAATCCGTGTAAAACTTGTAAAACAAAAAGGTTCCACGTTCATTTTAACAACAACAAAAAACGGATGTTCTTCTGATGTCCACTAGATGGTGAAGCATGAATGTCTTCTTATGGCATTTCCACTCAATAATGGAAAACTGGAGCATCCCACATTAATTTCCCATGCTCCATGGTAACATGTATATTACCACTACCACTACTACTATTGCAATTATTTCTACTAAAACGAATACTTATTCTATTACTTCTACAACTAATATTACTTCTACTACTACTACTACTACTACTAATAATAACGCTATCCTATACTGCATACAAAATGCTAATCTTCTTCTACTATTTTCCAAAGTTAAGTGATCATCTTTAAGCATTCATATTTTTATTTTATTTGTATAACATTACAGCATGTAGTGCCATCCCCTGCTAGGTCGATAAACAATTAAATTAGTGACTGATAGAGAAAAGGCAGAATCGTAGGACTGGAAAAACAATTATAGTTCAGGCAGCCTCAGGCCTAGACAAATAAACAGTGCTTTGTTTGTTCAGGATTGTATTCTGTCATAGATAGCAGGAGCTACTCATGGATGTTGAGGGTATCTTAAAGAGTCTCTGCCAGCTGTAAATGCTTGTCAGAATATATAATGATACAACTGCATTAATCATGACCACTTTATTTCCCTTCCACTATTTCTTTTAAATAACTAAATATAATATGGGAGGTTGTGGGTGTGAGCGCCGGTGTGTCTAACCAAAACAAACATAAGAATATGAATGTTAGCAGGTATTTAAGTAGACAAACACAGGTGTCACACGGGATCACATTATTATCCAATGTCACTTTTCTGAACATGATAAAGGATAAGATATAGCACCCAGAGCACTGGGTTGAAATAAATCCACAAATATAAGATAGCTACCACAAAGTATACATTTATTGTGATTTAAAAAGCATCCTTAATAAAATATCCTTTTATTAATGGATCGCACATGATGTCGACAATTTTCTTTTGACCATTTGTTTTCTAACTAAAGTCCAACTCGATTGCAATGCTCCATTGACATTTAAAAACAAAATTTGAAGTACTACTACTCTCAAAGCATTTAGACATGTATTATGTTCTGTATTGTTTCATGTTTTGAAATGATTGATCTTGGTCAGAGGTCACACGCATGTCGTTTGTTAATTGTCTAATGTATCCCTTTGACTATTAAATATCAAAAATATCTGTAATTGTCCACAATCATCACTGTCTGGTATCTGTACAGGGACAAGCCATCTCTACTGTCCACAAACCTCTGAATCCCATTAAGGAATCATTGAATATCACAGATACAGATGATGTCATCGTCCAGCTGCGACCTAGACCGCCGGCAAAGGTGGCTAGCTGCCATACCCAGGGATGAATGGACAACAACAAAGCACTCTCGACTGTGGTAATTCAAGTATTGTCACAGTTAACTACCTATCTAACACTGCCTTCTGTTGTATGTTGTAAATATCAGCTGGAGTAAATTATTTTTGTTCATGATGAGCAACAAAAGCTTTACACTGCCTACATCCACAAATAGGACCATTGCTACATATGTAAGGGTTATAGCTACATATATGAGGGTCATAGCTAAATGTAAAATGGTCATAGCTACTTATAAAAGGGTCATAGCTACATATATAAGCGTCTATAAATATGTCTAATATTTATTAAGGATTGAGAATACTTTTTTTACTTGCCAGCTCGGGAATTCAATCAAACACACTTCAAAGCCACTAGGGTACTATAGCTTCCCATCGGTACATAGCTCTTCATGTATTTTTCTTTAACCCACCTGCTGGACCAGCACAAGACTTCCCTAAAGCATCTAAAACAATGGCACATTTTCTGGCATTTATCACAATTATATGGGCTTCAATAATTTTGTTGTGGCTGTGACAAACTTTTACTGTTACTGTCACAGTAAAGATGTACTTGAACAAAAAAATGTTATTCACTCTCTACAAAGAACATCTCTAAACATCGACAGAGTTTGAAAATTAAAAGATTGAAAGTAAAAAATCTGAACCGAGAGCATCACTGCCTTTCTTTCTATCTTGTTAGTATCGACACAAGGCCTAGTGACGTGCTTACCAAACATTTATCTCTGTCTGGGCTTTGGGGAAATGCGCAGTACATCTGTGGCTGATGCAGGAAAGATACTGTTTAAAGACTTGTAATAAGCCTGAGTTTGATCAAAAAACCTGGCCCTAGAGAGTTGAATTGACAAACTAAAAACATTTGTGGTAGTGTGTCAAATGACATAAAACACCTCCCAGAGGTAAGGGAAGTGTAATGGTGTAAAACTCAGGTTCTAGGTGGTTGTCACTACAATGCCTATGGATATGGAAACAGAGTAAGGATAGAATGATAATGTGAGGGCAAGAACATTTGATTGTTGAACGTGTGTCTCTGCTGCTGTCAGTAGGCTAACATAGGGAGTGGTCAATCACCCTGACAACAACAGTTTGTGTGTCCCATTCATTTTTTTAAATCTGGGTCCATTTATTTACCAATTTGTCAGAGAACCTTCCCCCTTGATTACCTGACCAAACTGGAAGACATTAGAAGTCTGTCTTTTCCATCCCAATCAACACTAACTGTGCATTATTAATTGATGTGTTTATACATTAGTATATGTTCAGCACCAATTGTGACAACTGTGTATATCTTTTGTCCCTACATATCACTAGCAGCATCATTAAATCAGTAATGTATCAGTAAATGTATGTAAATGCATTTAGAGATTCAAGGTGATTCAGATTCTGATTGTTATTAGATCATTAATAAACACACACACACACACACACAACCCTGAGCATGTACATAAACTCTTTCCAACAACATAAATCACCATACAGTGAGTGACTTTGTTTCTTCATCCAGCCGGCTCTCCACCTGATTCCCTATGTTTTATTGAGAAACTCTTCAGAAGACCTTGTGCTGGCACACGCTGATTCACGTTAGGGAGGCTGTGGGTTTAGAAAATCCACAGCTAAAGATACCTGCCGTCACACAACTGGATCCTGCCGAAATTGAATCCACCGGGGGTCTTGCTGCTGGAAGAATGCGTGCGGAGGGAGTGATAGGAGGCACAAGTAGCCAATCCTCCGTGGAACAGTCCCAATTACCCTTTGTCAGGCGGTCCAGGGAGACGTCAGTCCTCTGGACGAGACGGTTCAAGTGTGTTGGGGCTCCTTACAACATGTCCTTCAAAAGTCTCCTGCTGGGGGTTTTGTTAACACTTGTCCTTGGAATCATTGTTATATTACCGCAGATTTTGTTTATTATTTTTTTAACTGTTCGCCTGGAAACTGAAAAAAACGACTCAGTTTTATAAATCATGCAGATTTTTGCCCCGATTTTTATATAGACTGTTATTGTCCACAAACAAGTAGAATGATGGATGCATGCATCTTTTACCCACTGAGCTGCACCACCATCCATCTCAAGTTGCATCAAGCCCGAAATGCTTAATTGCACGTCTTCATTTGACTAAAATCTGTCAGAATATCTTTGTTTGTTATTTACAAAAAACAGACGGTGGATTTAACATTTTGCCCGCTGTAGACATTGATCCAGCAACTACCTTTTGGGTAGTGACCAGTCAAATGCCCTGACCCCTAGGCTGCCTGCACCTCCTGAGCTGACTCCTTTACTGAGCTCCGTAGGCTGAACTTGCTAATGCTTGTTAAAAGTTCCTTATCTAAAGAGTCAAGAAACTGCATAATGTCACAAGGCTAATTTGACTCTGATATGCTAATGACTTTTGTTCAGCTGGGTTAAGGACCTGGTCTCTGGACCAATACGATCTAGTCCGTATTCAGATTAGTTCCCACAGGCCCACGCAATCAGAGCTTTTTCATGGGGCAATAGAGGCACAGGGACATATATGTTGGGAGTTTTGTTGCACACATTTAATTATTTGTGTTGATCTAATCTAAAAAGAGGGCATTTGGGCTGTAGCTGAGGAATGCAGTTCAAGCCTTCCCCACCAGGTGACAGGAATTAAATATTGTTACCTCCAATGCACATTAAGTTCACACCATGGGCCGTTCCAGGTCCTCACAAAGAGTCTGTCCTAGGAACAGTGAAGGCCTAATCACCCAGGAGTAATAGCTGGGCTGGCAAGGCTGTGGGTGGCCTCTCACAGCCACCCTACAGTACGCTCGGCGTGTCTGGAATAAATTGGCTGGATTTACTGTTCTGTGTATTCCACGCAGCTGTTCAACTGTCACGTGGAGGTGATTGAAACGCTCTCCAGAAACAACTTGAACAATCACCATTTGTGCATTTAATTCTGGCTTGGCTGGAAGTGGTGATAAAGTAGTTGATCTACAAGGTATCTGGCCGGTGCCTGACTGAGTGGCCCTTGACGTCAGAAACCACAGCACCAGTTTAATCTACTGGCTCCTGCTGCGGAGGTTCCTGGTGGATTGAGGTGGGTGGAGGAGGTGGAGGGAAGAGAAGAAGCAGCATCCTTCTTTCTTCCAAAAGTGATACTGCAGATTTCCTTTTGCACCGCAACTTGTTACCCCCGCCCTTGGCCGAACCCACCGCGAGGGCACCCCTGCCCGCTTTTCAGATCAACATCTGCCAAGGCAACGGGCTCTGTACCATTAGTGTAGTTCCATCCTCTCGTACAGCGAGCCGAGGATGTGATGGGGTTGCCCCAGAAACACCTCACTAGATTTGAAAAAAACTGCAAATTCTATGTTTTCAAATTATTGTGCTGTGGGGTTTAAATACATAGTCGTACAACATCTACGTCCAGCTATTTACTTTTACTAACATTGCCTGTGTGAAGGAATGTTGTTCGGTCCACAGCCAGCTAAAACTTAACTGAAGGAAATTTGGGCTTTTCAATGAATCTCCATTCAACTCCAGTGTCAGGTCATTTTCAGTCTTTTACATCTGTGGTATTGGCATTGGGGGCGGTGTCACTGCAATAGCCTCACCTGTGATTGGTGCGAAAAAAAGCCACAAAACAAAAGTGTAAAATTTTGTCCAACCTGTTAAAAGCAACCAAATATCCCTTCAATTCTTAGGCTGAAAATGTATTTATTCTCCACCATTATCCAAGGCTATATTTGTCTTTTTCCACATCACTCTGTTAGGTAGCCAATGCTAGCACTTTGTGTCCCACTTTCTGTGGGTGTGGTTGGAAATGGGATGGTTACGTTATATGTATGATGCACTGATCATATCAGGTCAGTGGGAGAAATGTAGCTGATACAGATTCAGACAATGACTTCACCCTACCTAGGTGTTGCTGAGCACAGGTCCGGCTGGGTTTAATGCTACCTCTCCACTGGCTGACATTGCTGGAAAGACAGAGAGAGACAGAGAGAGAGAGAGAGTACAGCCAACCAGCTGGCCAATAAAAAAAGTCAACACAGTTAGGAGGACAGGGAGACAGTAAGACATGCAACCAGACAGACAGGAAGAGAGATAGTCAGCCAGGCATCTATGTTGTGTAGAGTCTGAGACACAGCTGTTCTGCTCCTCTGTCCTTCAGCCTGATTTCTTTGATTAACCAATTTACAAAAGCTAATCTCACAACAATCCTTGAGAAGAGTCCAGATTTTCTAGGAATCCCGTCAGACAAATTGAATTGAATTTGAGTGAGAGCAAGAGAGACTGCGTAAATGAATAAAACGGGCAAGGCAAATATGTGCATCAAAGTGGATGTTCAATAGCAAGTGACACTGTTGAAACCAGGTTAGATTGAAGTCAGTCACAGAGACAGACTCTTCTCCCCTGACAATAAGATTTCCTTCTGTTGTTCAAGCCCACTTTGGCCACAGCTGTTGCTAGGACGCAGGGTCAGCACAGGTCCGGAGCTGTCACTACCGTGTGACGGCTTGAGGGTGAAAGGTCGGGGTTCACAGCAACATCAAACTACTGGAAACGGTTTGTGTGTGTGAACGTCCAATAGTAATGGCTTTATCCAAGAGGCCGATAGACTATTCCATGTCTTGATTGTTTACCTGAATGGACATGCGGGAAGAGCTTAGTCGTTTCTGCTGAATTCACAACAAGTGAATCTGGATACAAGCACATCTCTCTCTCTCTCTCTTCAATAAATGGATTCATAAGTAATGTGCGAGCCATGAAGATATATTCAAGACAGCCCCAGGTGTAAGGCAAAGTAATTCATGTGAACAAGTTAAAATCCCCCCAAAACACACGCACACAAACACACACAAACACAAACACATGCCCGAAACAGAGACCAGGCTGACAGGCTGACAGAAGGCTCAATGTAGTCTAGAGACGGCAGCTCATCATGATGGACTCGGCTTCTAAGAGGACGACAGCTGGCAAGTTAACTTTCCGCAACCGCGACTCAATTGCCTCACGCATTCCAGTCAAGACAGCTATTATGTATGTGCATAAGGACACGCACGCACACACACACACTCGAACGCACACACTTCGGGACACTTTCCGCAATCCCTCCCCCGGCGGGCCCGACGCTCAATAACACGGAGGTAATATGGCACCGAGGCACGTCGCTGGCCGGCTGGGGATATGAGAGCGTGGCGGCCAGGAGGCGCACTTGTCATTCCCCCCACGTCACTCTGAGTACACCCCCCGCGGCTCCGGAGGAGTGCCTGGGACCGTGCGGCCGGACGCCCGCGACCGAGGCAGAACGGCGGGGGTGAAAACGCGGGGGCCGCGCGGGGCGACGCGGCGTTCTCTCGGCGCTTCCGGGCGATGGGACGTGTTTAGTGTCTCCTCCCTTCGTCTCGCTAGAGTGTCACACCCGTTGTCCTTGGATGTTATGGTGTGTGACGGAGGTGCGGTGTGTTGCTTGGGGTCATTGTTGAACGCGCGGTCTGTCTGTTTCCTCTATACTGTCCTGTGTGTCATTACGGAAATACAGAAACCCATGAACATTTCTGGAATGGTGTCATTGGTCTGAGACTTCCCTACTCAAGGTGACAGATCTGGTGTCCATGACTACAGTACAGTAGATTAGTGGTCACCTTGGAGACAAGCGTGGCAGTGAGTCAGAGAGTACAGCTACATAGCAACAACTAATTTAAAACTATCCTCCACCACTGCCCACATCAAGCCCGAGGACCAAATGCATGTGTGTATACACATACATGTGTGCCTGGCGCGTGTGCTAACACGAGTGTTCGCGTGTGTGTGTGTACACGTGTGCCTGACATGTGGGCTGTCATGCATGTGTGTGTGTGTGTGTGTGTGCGCACGTGCATTGATGTAGTTTGTTCTTGCACGTGTGTGCATACCAAGAGCGCACGCCCCCCTGTGTGTGTGTGTGTGTCTGTGTGTGCGTGCGTGCACACGGGTGCACCTGTGTGTGAGACAGCCTGCGGAGGAGGACACAGAATTCACCTGACAGGTCGAGGGGCCAGAACGCTGAAGCCCTTTCTTTTTTTGGCCCTAATAGCCTGGATCCATAATCAACAGGCCGACCGGCTGCCAATGCTCTGATGTCTCCGCTCTCCATGTCAGCCACTGAGGGCTGAGGACGGAGAGTCTGGCCCGGGTACAGTGGAGGCCTAATCACCCAGGAGTAATGGCTGGTCATAGGCATGGCTGGGGGCCGGGCTCTCCCATCCTCTAGTACCCTCGGCTTGTCAGGAGTAAATTGGCTGGATATTTCTGCACGTCTCAGGCAGCAATTAGAGGGCATCCCGCGGTGAGAAGACAGACATTAACTGATAACCGACACATTTCCCTTGCAAATTAGCATGACCGGCATCGTGGTCTCACTCGCTGCTCACCCACCATGCCACCCCACACCACCACCCCACCAAGGCACCCCACACCATCACCACACCATGGCACCCCACACCACCACCCCACCATGGCACCCCACACCACCACCCCACCATGCCACCCCACACATATCCATGCCACCCCACACATCACCATGGCACACCTCACATATCACCATGGCACCGCACACATCACCATGGCCCACCCCTCACCACCACCTCACCCCATCAGATTGCTGTGTATCATTGCTTTAATCCCAGAATGGGGGATGAGGGAGGGTCAACTGATTGTGACCATGAAGATAGGCTAATGGTAATGGCCCACTGATGAGAGTGCATCATCACAGACAACATGGAATTCAGAAGAGCATGCGTATGTGCTCCGGTCAGGGCGTTTTCTCTGCCTCTGAACGTCTTTGTCATCGCATCATTTGAACAGTAGAACGTCTGCCTTCAAGACACACTATTTACAGCATTGACCCGGTTACTGTCATTAATATCATAATTCACAGCACTGACCCGGTCGCTGTCATTACCATCGTTATTTACAGCACTGACCCGGTTACTGTCATTACCATAATTTTTCTCAGCACTGACCCGGTTGCCGTCATTACCATCATTATTCACAGCAATGACCCAGTTGCGGTCATTACCTTCAGTATTTACCGCAGTGACATTGATGTGGTCATTACCATACTCATTTACAGCACTGACCCTGTAACTGTCATTACCCACATTTTTTATGGTGTTTTCTATACTTCCACAAACTCCTCTGTAACAATACTTTGTTATACGTTAACGGTTTGAGCAACGATGGCCACACCAGAGTTCAGGATGTTCCCAGTGCTGGTTAGGCTGTCCTTCATTAGTGAAAAGTGCTACTTCTACCCGACTGTGGTGTAGTGCTACTGCCTTTTGAATAGCTCCTTTAGTGTGCTAAGGCCAGAGTTAATTACCATGTTGACTAAAGACTCTGAATTCTATACATGCTGCACAGGAGAGTATTTGGAAGACACTTTACTAGTGAATGGAAGACTTGCTTACTCAATTTGAGGACGGTACATGATGTACTTGCGAAGGGCACTGATTAATTTTGTAAAGGGCACACTTGCAAACTTTTTTAACAGCATGCACTTTTCACAGGTGTGGGGGGGGGGGTGTCATGGGAAGTTGTTGCATTTTGAATGAAGATTCAGGCATCACGGACTAAGTCAGGAACTAATCCCCCTGTTATGGGATAAGATTCAACACCAGCCGTATGCCAAGGCTATGTTGGACCTTCTGCGGGTGGAGCCTGATGCCTGTCAAGCAGTGGGTGTTAAGCTCAATATTTCTTAAATGTTGACCAGTGGGTGTTGAACTGGCTCATTCTTGCATAAACGTTGACCCTGTGGGTGTTGAGCTAGCTCGGTATTGCCTGAACGCTGACCCAGTGGGGGTTGAGCAGGCTCGGTATTGCCTGAACGCTGACCCAGTGGGGGTTGAGCAGGCTCGGTATTGCCTGAACGCTGACCCAGTGGATGTTGAACTGGCTCTGTATTGCCTGAAAGATGACCCAGTGGGTGTTGAGCTGGCTTGTTTATCCCTGAACATTGACCCAGTGGGTGTGAGCAGTATGCAAGCACAACCAACACTGAGACCGTTGGAGAGACGATGAATGTGGTTAATACACTGTGAAGGTTGGCGGTAAAGCATTTCAATTCAGGTCAGTGGACTAACTTGGGGCTAATGTAGATGTATGCAGGTAGGCGTGAACCACATTAGGACTTCCTTGCTAAAGGCTGCATTTCAATATGTGAGTCTAAGCCCATACATGGAGTTCTTTCTACTAGGTAATTTGACAATATGAATGCCTGTACAGTTTCTGCCCAAGAAGGCCCAATCCCAAATCAAGCTTCTAGCCATACACACTTTTCATGTGTGGAGTTTCCAGTGGGTTTGGTTGCTGTAAGCAATCTGGTAATAGTTCCACCTTCCCCTTGGAAAGGCCATGTGTACGATTCACCATTATACTCATGCTAATCAAATCCACTCAGATCTCCACAAGTACATAAGGCGTAGGGCTTAGGGGTCTCTTTGGAATTGGGCTGTGGTTCTTCGTCATTCCCTCTACTGGTTCCCTGCCATTCCTTAGCACTCCTTCACGCCCACTTGTCAAACCAAGCCCCCTCATCACCACAATATTGATCACCTGTCCCTTGGTTTCCCGTTATATTTAGTCCTATCCTCAGTCCCTAGCAAGGTTTGTTCACGACTCTACTAAGCTCTCCCGTTTATTACTCTGAGTGTTTTGAGAAAGTGTATCATCCCTTTGCTTTCCTATTAGTTTTAGATATCGTCTCTGCCTCGTCCTTGGTATACACCTGCTTCTGCCGACTGTTTCCCTGGGTGTTCCTGTTGATGTGGGTGTGCCTGTATTACACTAAGAACCAAGTACTTTGCAAAACCATGGCAAGAAATAAAGTGGGGACGTTCTGCTGACCTTTGTCCACCTCGGTTATGGTTAGGGTATCATGTTTAGAGATAGAATTAGGTTTGAATTACTGTAGCTGGCATTTGTTAACATTATGAGCAAAAATGCAATTTCAGTGTTTAGGACCCTAATCTGTATATTTTGTATAAATGCCATGGTAAACAATAGTAAAGATACTTTTGTTATTATCAACAGGCTTGGTGGAACCTACCTTATCCTGCTGCTCATTATTCAGGGTAAAAGAGAAACACTCATAGCTTATACTGTATATGTCGGTTTTTTTCTCATATCATGATGTATTCTGTAATGTTGTAATCCATTTCAAACCACTCAAGACACTATTTCCCTGGGCAGGGGCTATCCTGCGCTTTCTTTAAACATTCAAAACAGCTAGCTGTGTAGCTACCCTTTGTTATCTACCAGTTCATCTTATCTATCTTTCTTTTGAACTTTTAGGCTAGCATTACCGACATGGGTTTGAGGAGGAATGTTATAATTCTGGGAACAGAAAAGTGAAAAAACACTTTTACAGACCTTCACCCTGATAATGTATATGTATTATATCATATTTAGTGTTTTTTGTGGCTACTTCAAAGGATATTTAAAAAAAGAATTCTAGAACATTTCTAGGTCCAGGCATTCATTTAAAAAACGAGATTTATGTCCTAACTACTGGAATTCTCCATTAAGGTGAGGTTTAGATTTTGGGTTAATATCAAGGTTTTGGGTTTAATGTTAGGGTTAAGATTAGTTGAATGCTTAAACTTGCTTAATGAAAATACATGTTGCTCCCCAAAAAACCCACACAAGTATAGTACAACAAATGTGTTTTTGTGAGTGTGTGTGTTAGGCTGAAAATGTTCACCTCACATTCTGTGTTTGGTGAACATTCCCTGTAGGCGTTATTGGATTTCCCCACACTTTTCACGGTGATGAGACACAAGCCATTTATCTGAATAAAATAATTGACCATAGTATAATTGCTGTGCAGCATGTGTTCTGTGCAATTCCATACCCAAGGCTTTTTTCAGAAACTACAGAGGAAAAACACAGAGCTCAGATCATACTGACACACACACACACACACACACACAGTGACCATGGCATTTTGTGTTAATGGTTGAGGTCCATCCAAAGAGCAGCAGTACATTTCTCTCGGTGGCTGGGTGTGTGTGTATGTGTGTGTATGTATGACTCAGAACAGTCGGTCTGTGCTCTTTATCTGATCATAACCATTAAATCATTTAGACCGGTGCTTCATTCGGTGCGGGAGGGGGAGGAGGGGAGTCATTGATCACTGTGTCACAAGGGCACGGTTCATGATGCTGGATGATTGGGCTACCTCTTATTTACATCGCCCCACCTCACAGTATCCACTGAAAATTCACACCCACACAGCTTTGCAAATTTTCCACATGAACGATCGGTTCAGCTGTGTAATGGCACGGCACTACGGCAGTTTATAAAGTAATATCGTATCACGGTTGTTAGGCTTGCGGAGAGCTACTCTGTCAAACACATATTTAGGCAACCCAACCAATCAAAGAAACCATCAAAGACATTAGCCAACCAATTGAACCGCTGTCAAACACAACACAGCATGTGGATTGATCATTTGGTCTTTCACCAAAATCAATAGGATATTCAATCAGTCAACCAACTAACCTGGTGAAAAAAGTAATAAACCAACTGAATACTCAATATGACCTATTCTCTAAAAACGTAATTTATACAAATCACTTACCTGTTTTATTTTTCATTTCCATTTTATATCTTTTTGTCACAGGCATATTGATCTGCTTTATTTATCTATTCATTCTTTTGCATATACATGCAGTATTTTATGTAATTATTTTTATATTTTCTATTAATTTCCGAAACTGTTTGTACAATTATTTTCCTTTAAATTCTTAATATACATGATTCCTATTTAATAATCTAGTTGTATTTCTCTTTAGAAACATTTTATTATTTCCTTCATTAATTAAGTATAATGAGATATTCAATATAGATATTCAAGAATTGAACAATATCAAAGTTTGATTTGATTAACTAACCAAATAACGAACATGTAACGAGAAATGTCCAGCAGATTGAACAAAAGTCTGATCGTCAAAGTAGAAATTAGGAATCAATTTCTCCCTCCTGGGAATCCTCTCAAATCCTTGATGAACCAATTCCCCATCTGAAAGTCAATTCAAATACTGATGACAAATGAAGTTGCGGTTTTAATCACCTACAGCGGATGTACATGGAGGTTCAATTATTGAGCTGAAATGGTCCAGAATGAATTAGAGTCTTTGCTACAATGGCAACATTGCTGTGAAGCAGTGTTGCCTACGTGACCCTAACAACCTGTGGAAATAGCGGTTACATTTCTTGCAGGTAATTAATTTGGTTTCGATCAGATGTTCGCTGTAATTAAATATTGTACAAAGTCTGTCACATCTGACTCTGTAAATTAACGAAGCAAGCTGGTACAAATTACCACACAAAGTTTATAATTTATTGTATTCCTTCTGACGAGAATGTGTGTTAAGAATTATGTACAGATTAGTGCTCAATACCAATTTTGTAAAAGAGAGCTAGTCCGCTGCGCTCAGTCAATTTACAAACTCTGATGTGACATTGAACAATATTTATATCTTGGGAGGGGGATGTACTAAATGTCAAAATGTGGATATTAACTATAATAAAATGTAAGTAAAGTAAGTAAACACCTGATAGAAGTCAGGTAAGACAATTTCTCACTCATTCCTCAGCTTCTCTATGTCATGGAAGTGTTGCCATGGCAAAAGTGTGATCCCGGAGCATATTAGCTTGCTAGTAATGTCCAAGTTCTTAACAGTTAGCACTCTTTACAAAGCAGCTGAGAGTCATTATTAATTACCCTCCACACCTGTACAATCTACATCCTATTTAAATCTGTATATCCTATTACATCAGACCCTCTATGTTACATTGCAAGACTATGTGCCAGAAGCTGACCCATTCCCCATGTATTCAATATTATTTGCTAGGTTATTCCAATGTAAATATATATATATATATATATATATATATATATATATATATAGGTATACATACTGTAAAAATACTTTATGCTATACATGTTTCAAATACAATACTGTATCCCAAAACGTTGGGACGCTATGTAAAATGTAAAGAAAAACAGAATGCAATGATGTTCAAATCATTTAAATCCTATATTCAGTAGAAAATAACACAAACTCTTCCGTAGTGGACATTACTGCATGGGCTCAGCAACACTTCCGAAAGCCATTGTCTGTGAACACAGTCTGTGGCATGGTACATAGTACATGGCATGTGCATGGGTAAAGGCACCATTGGCTAAACATGTTTTTTGCAGTGGCGTATATATATTATATCTATTTATAAAAATAAAAAAAATGTATGTTCGTCTGCCTTCTTCACATTTGCACTGTGCATTCATTGCTCTCTCAAAAAATGAACTCTGACCCCTCGCGTGTCATAGTCCAACGGCCCGAGTCACTAAACTGGCCACTCCCGTTCTTCCGAGCTGCGGTCAGCCGACCGTGGTAACCAAAGAAAGTTGCCGCGCTCGTAGGCGGAAGCTGCCTACTGTGTGTTCCTGTGCGAGAGGGCGAAAGACGAGATAGAAAGAGTACGACGGGACAGGCAGAAATAATGAGCGGAAGAAGGGATTGTGGGTAACGAGGGGGAGTGGGTGTAGAGCTATGGGGACCAGATCAGCTAGCTTTTCGTCCGGCCCCCTCATTCTTCACCGTCCCTGAAGCCGCCATGAACTGGCCGTAAGTCAGCTGAATGGCCGCCGCCCAGGGAGTCCCATGATTTAAAGACAAGTTAAAACCTACACATCTGAGGCGTCCATCTCTCCCCCTGTCTGTCGCTCTCTCTCCCAACTCTTTCACACACACAAACAGGTACACGCAGACACACACACGCACGCGCGCGCGTTCGCTCACAGGCCCCAGAGGCCAGCACAGTAAGAGCCTAATGAAAAGGTATTCTCCACTGGCTGGAGACATCTGTAAAGGTCACTGGTAATGCGAGGACTCAAGCGCATAGGAGGACACTGAGGATGAACCTGTATGTGAAGGAGGGTTTTGATGCGTGTGCATGTGCGCCGTGTGTACGGGAATGTTTGTCCCACTCTGCTTGTGATATGGTGAGAGACCTCCTCACTAATGTGCGTTTGTCTGATCGCATCTGTTTAAGTGGCACCTCAGAGTGAAACACAGTATTTCAGTGTCTAAAAGCCAAAGGCCCCCTATACGGGCCTGTGTTCGTGTGTGTGTGTTTGTTCACCTGTGGGATTAAAAGCTATCCCTTATACTCAGCAGTATATGACTGCATCTGATGTGGTAGATTTATACCCGGATCCTCTGAAGGACCCTGGCTGATTACACAGTCCGTCAGTCAGCCCCAGTGACATTGACCCTGCCATGACCCCATCTATCAGCCCCCAGAGGATCCCCATTGGCTGCTTGATTTAAGGGTGACCGTCATTTCAGAACCTCATTTCCTGTCCAGGGGCTCTGAACGTCTCTCTGCACTAAAACGCACCGGAGTGCAGCAAAGCCTAAAGCACCGCATGTAGTGGGATTCAATCTAGTCCCCAAATCGCTGCGGAGAACGCGTTTATTGGTGACATCTAATCGGCGAGCGGACGACATCTAATCAGAGAGCGCCGTGCGGATGACGTTTCAGAGCGGGGTCCACCGTCCGATGTCCTTTTGCCTTCTTGCTACCCGTGGAAATGGACAGAAGATGGAGGGCCAGGTGTCCGAGAGAGAGAGAGGGTTGTGGGTAAAGGGCCGCAGCAAAAAGAGGTGCTGACGTCTCCGGCGGCTGACCGGTGTGGAGCGACAAGATGGTCACTGTGAACACCCCGTTTTAAGGTCACTAAATCGAAGTGTTCGTGTCAAAACAGGCGACAAAATCGTTGTATTGAACAGGACAATTAAGAAGCTTTCTGTGTGTCCACTGGGCGGACTGGTCGTCACGTGGCGACTGGGAATCAAATAATTTAATTCATTTTAAGTCTCATAGAACAAACAATCTTACAGTAACAATTTGCAATATCCAAACAGTCGGTATTTTTACAAGTGCATAGATGGCCCGTTCACACTTGGGTGCTTATATCAGCCACATGACGTGTCAACCGCCTATGACCATGTTAAAAGTGGCGTAATTGTCCTGTTAATTACACCGTTTTTTGACACCTGGTCCAAAATGAGAACGCCGTCTTAAGCCGTGACCCCTCTGGCGTTCCGTAGACCCACATGTCGGATCCACACCGGTCTCACGCACAAGGTCATTTTTGGCATTCGCGTCTGTCGGGTGGGACGTGGCGACATGACTTTTCCCCTGCCACCCATCTGAAGGTGAGACGAGACAACCCGATGACGGACTCGCCGCCAAAGGAGAGAGGGCGCGGAGGAAGGATTCAAGGGGACACGGGAAGGAGAGAGGAGGGGAGCGGAGGGAGGTGGGTGAGATCAGAGGAGGAACGGAGCAGGCAGCCAGGCCTCCCTGGGAAGAGAGGTGTGCACATGATTCTCCCCCTGACTGCAGTGTCTCCCCCTGACTGCAGTGTCTGCAAAGTCATCTGAGGTCACCCACCCAGCCTGTCTCTGTCTGATGACGTCACCGACGCAGGGGCCTGCCTGCGCCACCTGACACCAATCCCACCGCGACTCGCACACTGCACACGCTCTGCAGACACACGTGTGCAGGGGCTCCCCCACACACACACACACACACACACACACACACGCACACACACGCACACACACGCACACACACGCACACATACCCCACGCACACTCTGCGTACGTTAGAGGCATCGGCCCAGGCTGTGAACACATACCGAATGCCTGGCCATGATGATGATGATGATGTAGTCTAAAGGAAACCGCCGGGGAAAGGATTGACATGGGTTTAGTTGGCCAAAGTGTTGCCGCAAGGGAAAATGGTTCCACTCGAAGTTACAGTAACCACGTTTATAAAAAAGGATTTCCATTCTGAGGGAATTTGTTAAGACGGCTCTCATCCTCTGCTACTGTTGTGGTTCCGTGGGCGCTGCCAGCAGCACTGGGAAATGGTAGACGAGAGAGAGACAGAGACAAACCGGAGAGACGGGCAGGAGAGAGAAAGAAGAAACATTGGGTGGAGCCCTGCCAGTCCCCCTGCTGGCTCTCTGGCTGAGAGAGTGTGTGTGTGTGTTTGGGGGGTCTTCTGTGGTGTTCTGAAGCTGGGATTCCGACAGGGAAAGAAAAGAGTGTCAGACAGGAGCAGTGCTGGCCTCTCTCCAGCCCCCCATAGCCGTGTGTTCATTCTGGATGAACATTCTTCTACTCCACCACAGAGACTGGATGAGGGGTGAATCGTAGCGTTGCAGGCTTTGTGGCGGCTAGCTGAGCAGAGCCTGGCTACATGCATGTTTAACTGGGATCCCAGTTCTTTACAGACTTGTGCCCGTGGGTTGCTCTCTGATTCCAGAAGCAGGCAGAATGGGATTTTCTCTGAATTGGCAATTTAGCAAAGGAGATGATAGGGTCTTTAGTTCAGACCGACTCCTCTTTCACCACACTCCCTTACCACACACTTCATTTAGCTGGCTCATTCATTAAATAATTGACGGCTGTTGTTGTTCGATGCTAATGAAATCACATTGACAGAATACTACCTTTTAGAATGTAATCACTGCCTGGTAGAAACTCAGTAGCATTCCAATAGCCACAAAAAGTTAAAACACACCCAGGGCATAAAACTGCGGACATCACCTCTGTGTATCCCTCAGATACCCCTCAGATATCCCTTAGATACCCCTCAGTAGTCCCGGCTCAAGGGTGAAGCTAGTGCTGTCTCTTTTTTTAATTTGCTATTTAAAAGTTTATAAATAGCATTTAAACCTTGTAGGCTACACAAGACTATAACAAAACAACCATTACCAAGCTACTTTGAGTAACTTTGAGGTTGGACCGTTTGTATATTCTGGCATAAGACGGGTTATATGTGCTGAATGTTAAACAAGCTATCCAAGCAAAAGAGCAACGTTAGGCTTAGAAAGTAAGACACGGAGCAAAGTCAAAAACTAATTTCTCTAAAGATTATATGATATATATATACACAACAGAAAGCCTTAATGGGCGACAGCATAGACATGTCTTGAGCAGTGTGGATGGTGATCAGTCGCCTACAGGACATGTTGTGAGTTGTTTTGAGATCCAGTTTTACTGACTATCCTTAAGCAACTTGGGAAGCAAGTCAACTGGTGTGACTGTGGAGCCGAAAAGGGACAAGCGTTGTAGATGGCTCCGGGATGATCAGTTGCCTAGTCAAACAACATGATCAGTTGCCTCGTCAAACAACATGATCAGTTGCCTCGTCAAACAACATGATCAGTTGCCTCGTCAAACAACATGATCAGTTGCCTCGTCAAATAACATGATCAGTTGCCTAGTCAAACAACATGATCAGTTGCCTAGTCAAATGTTGAGCGACCTCTTCCCCAAAGACAGTTGAAAGAAAGTTGTTGACCCCATTATAAGCTGATTTAGCGTTCCCTTTACATCCATCTATTCCTAATTCAGACATTGTGGATGTACTCCCTTTGTTTTATTCAGGTGATCCGTCCAGAGTTTTGACCGGTCTGCAGGTAGGGGTAGCTTGAGAGCGGCGTTAGAGAGATGGGCTGGGCTCCAGCTCCCGGCTGGGTGTGGAGGCTCAGTCTCAGCCTGTGCCCCTGGAGCTCTAGCCTTCTGTTGTTTACGCTGGGGCTAACACCGCCACTAGCAGGCCCAGCTCACTCCATCTGGACCCAGATTAAGGTGGGAGTGGGAAGGAGGATGGGATCCAGTCACCAGAACGTCTCGCCAGGGTGTCCGGAAGAACATTAGTTGAGAACGGGTTGGGGTGTTGAGGTTGGTGCGGTGTGGTAACATGTGGGGGAGACCTGGTTAGAACAGCACAACAAGCTGGCTGTATGTCTACAGTGAGGATCAACAGACCGTTTTCCAGTGAAGATGAACACAGGAAGCTCTCTTCCAACCCTTCTAATCAAAGATCATTGAGCTGATTACATAGCTTCCTTTCATTAGCTTTCTGCCTTCCTGTTATAACACGGCCTGGAGCCACCTTAGAAATTAGCGTTTTGACTGGAATCGTTATCCTCTTCCTCCTCTCCCCTCGTCAGGATACTGTAATACTGTTACGAAACATGTCATTGTCAACACATCGTCTTTAACACACCGTCCTCAACACACCGTCCTCAACACACCGTCCTCAACACACCGTCCTCAACACACCGTCCTCAACACACCGTCCTCAACACACCGTCCTCAACACAATGTCCTTAGCACACCGTTCTTAACACACCATCCTCAACACACCGCCCTCAACCCACCATCCCTAGCACACCGCCCTCAATCACCAACCTTAACACATCGTCCTTAACACCCCGTCCCTTACAACACATCCACACAGGCAATTCTCTGCAATAAAATAGAAACACGTATCCTTCACATGCAGCAGAGTGTTGCCAATATTTTACGGAGGGAGACTTAGGAGGCTAAACACAGAGAGAGACTGCTGTAGAACACCTATTTGGCACGCCACGCTTCAAAAGCAGTTAAAACCTGTGTACTGAATCGTCGACGGGATGTGAAGCGGATTGGTAAGCAGCGATTTCCCAGGCTCCCTGCTCACCCCCTCTGCCCACTAGCAGTCAGCTCCTCTGCAGGAGACAGAGGGACAAGCAGGAGGAGGAGGAGGCCCTGATTCAGGGAGTCATGATGAAATACCAAGGCAAGACCCTGGCAGAGGGAGAGAGATATAGATACTGTGAGAGAGAAAGAGATATGTAGAGAGATTGGTACAGGAAGTGAAAGAGAAGGGCACGCACGGTATTCGTTTGGTTTTTATAGATATTTGCATTACTTCACGCATTCATTTTGTAATTCCATATGCTTGAGCGAGATGGAGCCGGCCTACTTCAGAACAGGCGTGTTTTCTGAATCTTCCGGTTCTGTACAGTGTATCTATGCCTATGAGCCAGCGAGTTCAATGGAGCCAGAAAATTCAAGAATCCGTAAACACATGAACCACATAATAAGATACACATACCCACAACACTAACATTCTAATTATTCAAATTCCTTTCATTCTACGGTTGAGAGGACGGAAATCAATATTTAGAAAAACATTACATGGAATAAATCCCTTGCAGATACATCACTGTCTGTGGAATATTAGTTGCAGTATAATAAAACAATAAAGACCAAGGTGTGTAAAAGATGAAACTGGTGCATGGTACTCATTAGCATATTCATGAGACACAGTTGATGGTACTGTGACACAACTAGCTACACATGTTCAGACCATTGACAGGACATACCGTGTGCAGACTTTTCAATATTTGTTGTGTGTCTGTCACAATATATCGTCAAAGGCCAGCGTCCCCGCTACAACAATTCTGGTAACGTGTAATTATGCAGTAATAAATACATAAAAAGGCCATACAATTGTAAGACACTCACAGATCACAGACAATCACAGATGCAGTGACGTTTATGCCTTCACAACAAGCTTAGAATAGACGAGCATGCACATACATCCACGCAAGTAAATCTCTGTCTAACATCAGGGGATTCTGTAAAGAAAGGGAGCCAATCAGAATAATATGACACAGTATAGGTAGCACACCTTCCCTGATTGGCTGAATCAGATAAAACATACTACATACTTGCCATCCCAGTGCATTGGATGGGGAGACCTGATAGTTGTGTGGGAGTGTACAATACTCCGCTAATAAGGAGCCATCCAGTGAGTCCTACTTCACTTCCTGTCAGACAGCGTCATTGATTGGAGGCAGCCGGAGGGCGTCGGCTCTCACTGACCAATCCTGACAATTGGGAGAGGACGAGGGACAGAGGGAGAGATGGGTCGAGAAACTGTAGTGAGAGGAAGAGAAATAGACAGAGAATTGTTGACAGGAAAACAAACAGCTGTGCTGGGACTTAAACAGGATGGAGAGAGGAAATTATAGGCAGAATTACAAATCTCAAAGTAAACTCCAGCACAATTTGGTTCTCAGCAGGAAGTAAACAGTGTCCGACTGGCCATAGAGACTGGTTGTCACAGGAACGACAGGCTGTGCTCACTAAGAGGTGGTGACTGAGCTACATTTCCTATTACAACGGAACACTGGGACCCATTGTAAGACCTAAGAAAAGCTTTCATCCCCGAAATGACCTGTCACTGCGATGAGTTAGAAATCTTTACAGAAGGACTAAACTGGTATAATTGCCAGCCAAGTAAGAGGTCTCCTGCCACAACCATTTGCATTATCACTTTTCAGTGATTTCAACGCTATCTTCCACATATTGCAGTATTTAATTACTATTATTCATTATTTGTTTGTGTAGCAAATGTTTTCAATGTTGAAAATGGCTTCATATTATTATCATTATTATTGCCTGTTTTATGACAGATCTAACTGCTGTTTTTCTTTATTTTATTCATTCTTTGACAGTGTAGGTAACTTACTATCACGGTCGCGGTGTGTGATGGAACCATTCGCAGACATTTTTGAAAGAAACTGTGATTTTTATACTACACAAGACAAACAAAACACGAACTGTACACGAAAAGTAAAGGTGCTGGATTAAATAGCAAAACGTATATCTAACTACACAACAAACACACTGTGAACACACTTACAGATAAAACAGGTAGCGTATCCACAGAACAATGATAATAAACAAGACCGGACCGTGAACGTTGTGTGAAGAAACAAAGAATCAACCACACAGAGTGTGGCTAAAACCTAACTTAAGTAGGCTCCTCAATCAAAGGCAACTGGCAACAGCTGTCTCTGACTGAGGAGCCCACAACAGTGGCATAGATGTGCCTAGAGGCACCTCTATGTGTCATGCCCTGACTGTGAGCCCCGAGGCACAGATATGGCCAGGGGCCCCCAGCCAGGACACAACACTTACAAAATAAATAATGAATAAGTATTTTTATTGAGCTGAATATAGACAGAAAAAGGTGGTGCGAGAGGGAGAGAGAGAGAGAGGACAAGAGAAAGTGAGAGAGAGAGAGAGAGCGAGAGGAAGGGAAAGAAAGGCAGAGTGAGGGAGATATAGGGAGAGAGAGGTAGAGAGAGGTAGAGAGAGGGAGACAAAGAGAGTCAGACACTGACAGAGGAACCATCTAAAACATAAACCGGGGTAGCCTATAAAATCACACGGTGTAGTAGCCTATAAAATCACACGGTGTAGTAGCCTATAAAATCACACGGTGTAGTAGCCTATAAAATCACACGGTGCAGTAGCCTATAAAATCACACGGTGCAGTAGCCTAAAAAATCACACGATGTAGTAGCCTATAAAATCACACGGTGTAGTAGCCTATAAAATCACACGGTGTAGTAGCCTATAAAATCACACGGTGTAGTAGCCTATAAAATCACACGGTGTAGTAGCCTATAAAATCACACGGTGTAGTAGCCTATAAAATCACATGGCGCGGTAACCAATAAAATCACACACAATTTGGCGAACAACGCAATTTGGCGAAGGCGCGTAAACCTAACCGGGTGGAGTGATGTCACCCCCCCCCCCCCCCTCCACCCTGTAGGTTCCCCTGTCCCCCACCTCTCGGCCCCGCCCCCGTCGGCCTGTAGAAGGGCAGGTTGACGGAGCCTCCGGCCAGGTGGGTGACAGGGTGCGGTGGGAGGGCAGGGGGAGACAGGCAGATACAGAGCACGCTGCTCGGGGTCAGAGCGACAGCGAAGCGTCAAGCACTCCGAGGGAATCAGCATGACCAGCTAACAGGGTGAACAGCAGAACTGGTTTTGTGGCAAAAACAAAGTGTGGCTGTGAAAGGAGAATAACTCAAGGACACGGAAACCTTTAACAATTGAGACAGAACGTTTTTCTTGGCCTGTGGGACATTTTGTTTTCTCCTCACACAGACATTAACATCTTCTGAGCTCAGAGCATCTTATCTACCCCTGTAATGCCTGATGACCCGGTTACATGCACTGATGTAAACTCATACAGTTCAAAAGCATGTTGGAAATGTTCCCGTTAATAAACACACAAACTGATGAAGGTCAACTACTGACACCGGACGCACTTAGCATTTGCCATGGCCATTGTTGTTTAGAATTTAACGAAATTACCTCATTGATTATTTTCCACAAATTGAAATTAACGAACGTGAAAATATCATCATTCACCAGTTTCGATATACAGTACATTTGGGAAACGGAAAAAGCAGGGAGACAGCAGATACTTTTCACAAGGAAACGCTTTATTCACGATTCATAAAGCAGGAGCAGTTAACAACCCCCTCAGCGGAGTCAGGTCAGCGGAGTCACGTCAGCGGAGTCACGTCAGCGGAGTCACGTCAGCGGAGTCACGTCAGCGGAGTCAGGTCAGCGGAGTCAGGCCAAGAGTTCTCTGTTGAAGGTTGAGCTCAGGCCTACATACATTAAATACAGCCCTCTGTGTCTCCTTCCAATGCATTGTTAGTCTACATGTCTCACCAGCTGATCTGCAGCGTTTGGCATAACATGATGTCTACAGCCCATGAGAACTTAGCAAAAGGTATACTTATCTACTTTTAGCACATCCAGAGCAGAAACACACACACAAAATGGCCATACTCAATTATTTGATTATACTTATAATTTTCATTTTGATAACATCTTTATTTCAACAAGGAACATAGATTGAGACCAGGGTCTCTTGTACAGCTGAGCCCTGCATACACAAGTTACCATTTGTAGTACATGTAACATGTGCATACGCTCAAACAGTGGGGAATTCCCAGACTACGTTAGTGGGAGTCTTTTGGTAGGATTTGGGGGGGGGTTTCGGAGGATTTTGGTAGAAAGCTAAAGGCTTTCAGAGACGTTTACGAAGAGTGTCCACAAAGGGAGATATAGTAATGACTCTGGGTCAAATACACCCACAGAACAGGAAGGGAGATATGGTAACAACTCTGGGTCAAATACACCCACAGAACAGCAAATATGGAGCACTCCAATCAGGGCAAAGTCCTTACCTAGAAAAACCAAGAGGGGTGTACCTGGCATTGAAATGAATTTGAGTGTGAACAACTGTTTGTTGATCATATGTTACGCAGCTCTATAACACACAGCAATACATTTAGTGGACTGAGTCATGTGTGCTGTTTATGTACTTCAATCCTGTTTTACCTTCTATTGAAAGTTCCACCAGGAAGAGTAGAATATTGAAATACCATTACAGGGCTCTGTGCTTGAAATTATACTTTTCCCCCATTGCAGAGAATAAAAAGACTGGTCAGACTGACCCTAGTCCCCTGGCACAGTAATATAACAGTGGGGCTGAGACAGTGGATCTGAAAGTAAACATTCACAGTAACTCCAGCCACTTTGCCCAAGTATCAGACCAAATGGGACACCAGCCAACTGCAAACCCCACTGGAAACATACCAAGTATAACCCACTGAATTCACTCCCATTGCACAAAGGACAGAAAGGGAACGTAACAGTATGCCAGTGACTCTGCCACTGAATGGCCTTGGAGAGAGGACGTCCCCAGTGGAGATGAGATCCCGCTTGGCAAGGACAGCAAGGCTGGCTTGTAAATCCAGTGACTTGTCGTTCTCATTCGGGCCCCCGGGGGGACCAGACTAAACGCAAGTATTCAGGAGACACTGAAAGGTTGAGACTGAGTCAGTGTTTCTCATTCTAAATGGCAGATCATTCCACAGTAGTGGAAGTCTGTTGGAGAATGTCCTGCCTCCAAGTTGCTTGTTTAGATATATTCTTTGTATGGTAAGAAGGCCCCTGTCTTAGGGTCAAATAGGTTGTACCAACTTTGGAGTCAAGAATGCATATTGTATGCTCTGTGTGTAATGCTTATACATATTCACTGCTCGCAAAATATGTGTGCAAAATCATATTTGATCTGAGTTTGTGAAACTGCAGGACCAGAAGACCGCGGGATCAGAAGACCGCGGGACCAGAAGACCGCGGGACCAGAAGACCGCGGGACCAGAAGACCGCAGGACCAGAAGCCCGCCGGACCAGAAGACCGCATGATCAGAAGACCGCAGGATCAGAAGACCGCGGGACCAGAAGACCGCGGGATCAGAAGAATGCGGGACCAGAAGACCGCAGGACCAGAAGGCCGCAGGACCAGAAGGCCGCAGGACCAGAAGACCGCAGGACCAGAAGAATGCGGGATGCTGGTAAATGACAGAAAGGGGAGACACAAATAGGCCTGCTGGAAGAAGACCCTAAAACTGAAATGTATGTTCATAAGTTACTGTGCAATGTGTTTCCTGGAAGGTTGTAGGAGGTTAATGGGTAGCCTTAAGTTTATCAGGAGCTTTAGTTATATCTGTCGCAGGGCAGATTAAACTACACGCGCAATTAGGGCATATGAATTAAGAAATATAAGCTGGTGTGTAACTTCTGTCTGGCAGAGCTACTCTGACAAACAGGAACTCCAGTGTTCTCTTGATGATCATTAACAAAGACATGACATTAACAAAGACTTGCAGATCTCTACGTACTGTCTTAAAAGAATGGAGTTGGCCTTGGAGTCTTCCACAACAGTATGTTTAGCAGGACCAACTCGAGAGTTATGTAGCGGCAAGTACATGCAATGGTTTGTGTGATAATAGGAAAACCTATTAGAGTAAAGAAATCAGTGTTAGCCTTAGGCTGCCTGTATTGACTAAGTGGCTAATTTTGGAGTAATGTGATCAAATTGTTTAGTTCGAGTTAAGATTCTAGCAGTCGTTTAACACTAGTTGAAGTTAATTTATACTCCTATCTGGGAAACGAATGTTATAATCAAGGGGTTGCATCCTTCCAATTGGAAGAGGCAGCATAATCAAACAATAAATGACTGAATTGTTCTGTCTGTCAACAGTCAAAATAGCTATTCAGTGTTAAGTCAAGTCAGCAGGCAACATATCTTTGATGCTCCAATATAAAGGAAACCTGATCTGTGATATGATGTATAAAACAACAACTGAAACATCAAGCTATGCCTTTTAAGATATGATAAAGACAAAACAAAATACCACTTCAATTGATGTTTCAGGATGCAGGAATTTTGGATTGTTAATTTATTAATAATTGCCCTCTTGGGCCCAGGACTGTATCCGTTCTCTATTCATTTGTTAATGTGACTGATTATCATACGTTGGAGATTCACTTCCTGTTATAGCCCAATCTCAATCTCATTATGCCTGTCTAAAGTTTCTGATTGCCTGGTTAATAGTTAAGATACCATCTTGAGCCTGGTTAATAGGTATGCTTCCATCGTGTGGCCCACAGTGTGCTCTTCAGTAGTCTTCCTTTAAATCTTCCTTTAAGTTTTCCTTTAAGTCTTCCTTTAAGTCTTCCTTTAAACCTGGATTCCACTCAACCCGGCAGAATGTGCTACATGACATATCTGCCGGGGGATAACGTCAGTTGGGTTTCGCTAAAAACCCACAATTTCTCTGAACGTCTACTATGCGTCCAATCTGAAGGGCCTGCTTTCTACAACTCTGCTAGGATTTGTTGGTTTCCCTGAGGTTCGATTCTTCTGCCAACCCATTGTCTTTGAATGTGCTAAAAATGAGGGACATCTTAATCTACTTTTATGCCAACAACACTGTCCTGTGATGGAAACCATGCCAGATATCTTATATAACTACATCTTCACAGAAAATACAAATAGTTAAGTTGTGTATATTTTTCATCATCAATCATGGTCTACCCAAATCAGATCCCCCAAACACCCGGAATCGGTCAGACTTATGTCCAACTGTTACAGTGCAGCAGTACATTTATGAGAACACGTTAATATATAATATGAGAACACATTCAAGGGGCCAATTTAGGGACAGAACAATTATTTTGTTCAGTAAAAGGCATCGATCACCCACGCTGCCCAGTATACAGAGAGTGAAATACCATTGCTCTTCCCCGGGAGCAGGGCTGTCTTCTCCCAGACCTCTTCATCAGGGTTGACAAACCCCCCCCCCCCCCCCACAGAGTTCAAAGGAACGGGGCAACCCCAGACATCGCCCTGTGGGTGTAATGTTGCTCGCCATTGCTATGAGGGGATGGTTTTGAAGTCATTTTTTTTGCCACATGGACAAACGTCTACTTACAAGGCAAATCTGTGTGATTCTTAACATAAGCCAACAATGCTGACATTATTGAAATGTTGAGCTTGACAAGCTGAGTCAAGATGATAAAGAGACTTAATACTCAACTTGCTGTTCAGAAAACCGAAATATGTGTTTAAATTCTGTCATGTACTGGTATTGTTTTACTTGATGGAAATGTCCTTTATTTTAACAGGTAAGATAAAATAAGACTTAAAATGAGAGACAAATTTAAAAGCAGCACTAATCACATTGAAATAATGATCTTTAGAAATGACCTTTGCAAAGCAACCAACCAACTGGTCCTAATTAACTGACAAAATGTGTTTTATTTATGTACAGAATATTCTGTTAATTCCTCAAGGTGGTCTATATCAGTGCACTTAAAAGGCTTTGATTGGATTTTTGGGGGGGTTTATTTGATTATTTTTAAAATCTCAAAGGGATGCAAAAGGCTCACATTTCATTGACCAACTCACTTCCAAATTAGTTGTTTAGTATGACTGATGGATGGATGGAAATGTAGTTGGTCATATTAAAGAGGTGTCACTTATGTGTATGAACAGATGAAAGACCAGTGTCAGAACAGAGAGGTGGCACAGACACACACACACACACACACACACTCAGTCTTACTCTCCAACCTATTTTAGGAGAACACATTTTCCTCATTATGAATAAGTCATGTCAGCCAGAGCTCACTGTTACTGGAGTTGAAAGCCCCGGACACTACACAGAGAGGAGCTGAGAGAAGCTACACACATACACGTGTGTGCTCTTAGCCCTTGTCTTAGCCACTCCATCTCGTCTGAGGCCTGGTCCCGGGGCTGTCAGCGAAAGACACACCAGTCACGCATGCCAGACACACATATGTTCTGGACCTGCCACCTCACAGGTGTCGCTAGGGGCACAGACCACACGGACCGCTGGAACGGCGTCGGGCCGGTCCATTTGTCTGCCACGGGGGTCAGTGCCATGTCCAGGACTGGTGGACTCCTATGGAACACAGTCACCCACACGCGTGGTGACTCCAGCTGTTAGCTACCGTATGGGAGGTATTATCCAAGACTCTGACAGAGAGCCATCAGTCCACCGAGCCACTGGGTTTATCGGAGGCCTTGACCTCCGGGCTGAACCTGTAGCTTCCCAACGATGCATGAGTTGTTTGCCGAAATATTCTGAAGGAACATGGGAGGTTCACGTGTCCCTATTCGCACGTATACAAGAAAAAACAATCCTCTGTTAAGTATGTTTATGGAGGAAGTATGAATATCATGACTATATTCATTATTTGTAGCTATTATCTGCTGTTTATATGTCAGCGTCTCCGGACCTCACATTACTCTCTGAAAAGCACAAGTAAATGCCAGGCGTGCTTTCAAAAGGGAAATTACATTCAAATATACATAAAGATTTTTTTTATGATGTGATTCAATCATTGACACTGACACACAATGTTTTCCCCTGTAAATATTAGTAAGTTGTTAAATAAATAAGATCCGCTATCTGGAACATAAAAGTGCGTTTGCCTTCTTAACCCAATAGAACACTTTTCATGCAGATTGAAGGGGGCACCATTTTCCCCACCATTTGAAGACATGGCAAACTATCTTAATTGTCATTCATGTCTTAGTTTATTTTTCTATTGTTATGATTTGTCTTCTGCTGTAATATTGCTACTTCCATCTTTTCCATGACTCACTTGTAAAAGAGATTGAAATCCCAATGTGACCTGCCTGGTATACTTTCAGTATATTTATGATACATTTTCATTGCCATTAATTATTTTTAAGTGCCTGATATGCAATTCGTGGTAAAGGCTAACAAATGCGTTCCTTTGAATCAATAAAAACGACCTTTAATGTTTAGGGGCAGCTATGCATCTACAACCCTACACTGTGAAGTACTTGCCTGACTGTATATTCTAACTTTTTATTGTGCCAAACTATGAAATGAGAGGGCAATTGTAATCTGTCTCAGTTGGTCTGTTTGTTTGTTAGTAACACCCGGTTCCTCAGACACCAACAGCCTGATTTTGACATGACTTGGAAACATTTTGCATCTTGCCATAGAGGACCAGCCTGGTGTATTGTGTGCTTTACAAAACCAAGGTGAGTCATTTCGTAAAACAATGACACTGAGTACGCCTGCTTAACTCTCTCTATGTCCAGCAAAAATCGC
The DNA here is from genome assembly GCA_016801125.1 of Novumbra hubbsi. Lineage (NCBI taxonomy): Eukaryota > Metazoa > Chordata > Actinopteri > Esociformes > Umbridae > Novumbra > Novumbra hubbsi. The sequence continues at coordinate 28,958 of JACXGK010001261.1, read as the reverse complement.
CATACACAGATGAGTGGAAACAGGAGTATAAATGTCAGTATAACATTGACATTGGCTGGTATATTTCTGAACCGGTTTACACAATTCCCCTGAATATAATAGCTTACATTGTATTTGGTCAAAGACTGTAAAAACATAGATTTCACAGGTTAATGAGTGATGGTGACAGCGCCTTGACAAGCTCTTGACAGGAGGAAGCTCCACAATGCAATCCGGGTTTCGGGGCCCATTAAAGTCCTTCCATGGCCAGGACGGCTGAGGTGAGCCAGAGGTTGATTATTTGTCGATAGGGGCAGGGGCAAGGATTAGGGGCAAACTGATTTCCATAGTTTAAAGCTATTATTCACAAGGAGACGGCAACACTGCATGGAAATAACCATTATGTGCGGTTACCCTTCACATCAAGGCGGCGTTCAGGTGAGCGATAGGGTAGTTGAACACCGTGTTGGTTAGCGGTCTGGTTCAGCCTATGGGTTGCCAAATTCACATCCCTATTCGAATGAGTGAACAGGTGTGTATTGTTAAGCAGATATTTCCCAGCCATCATGAAACAAATCACCAAGATTTGTGGCGTGTGTGTGTGTGTGTGTGCGCGCGCGTGTATGCTTGTTACTTACAAGCCAATTTCAAATGAATTGTGGAGGAGTGGACAACATATCATATATGATGAGCAATCCAGGAACACTAAAACCAAGGAGGTCGTTGACTAACATTGAACTCAATGCAAATGTGAATTTATTCTACAACAAGTTTTTAGGATGGACAGGTTGGCATGGAATGGGCGGACGATTTGACAAAGCATAAAAGGACGATTTTACATAGGCTGGAGGGATAAGTTGGTAAAGAATGGACCGACTAGTTGACATAGAATAGACGACCGAGTTGAAGTAGGACGGACAAACGAAGTAGACATGTCACTTACCTTAGCCAAGGTAGGGCCCAGCCGCCCTGGACTCATCCTCACTCTGCAGGGGATGCTTGGGTCTCCGGAACGCCTGAGAGTCCCCGTGGATACTTCCCATTGTGTGGGACTGGGAATCTATTGGTAAATGTGTTCTCACCATTGAAGCAAAACAAATTTGCATTGGAATTATTTCTGCTAGCCTCTAAAAACAGTACTGTGCATGTCAGAAAGCTTTCTCTGTGGCTTGATTAGCATTCTTTTCCAAACTGATTGAAAATAATGTTTTGGACACATTTGCAAAGCTACCCAGAGAACAGAATTTCCCACAAAAAGCTCTACTTTGGCAACAAAGAATTTGTAAACCTTTCTACAAACTACAGACACCTTTTTAAAATACACCTATTTTCTCCTGAAATCAGTCATCTTGGGGTCTGCACAGAACGGTCAGGACCTTGGATCAATGTGGGGAGGTATTTTTGTAACCAATCATGGGCTTTTACACTATTCCAACAAAACTTCTAAAGAACTGTCTACTTTCTGGGCTTGGCCCTCCCTTGTGAAACATTGAACAAGTCCCTCTACACTTAGAATGTGTACCAAACTCACTGAGACTGGCAATAATAAAGCCTTTAATAAAAAAGCCTAACCTTGCAACGATAATGAAATCACTATCAGCCTTTGTTGAGTCTCCCAATCCACTCAAACATAGAAAAGCTATTTCCACAGCAACTCATTGACTTCCCTGAAGACAAATAAGATTTAAAAAATTCTCCTGTTTTAGAGCCCAAGGAAGTGCTGACACAACAATCAGACATGGGGTATATTTGCCTCTGTGTCAGACGATGGAGCTGTGTCCCTGTGCTCCTTAACCCAGGTCTTACTCAATTCTGAAAATGACCCGGCAGCTGAGCATGCTGGGAAACAACATGTTTTCTAATTAGAAACCTTCTGAGCTTCCAAAATTATCTTTCTTGACAAAGATTATTACAATATCTTAGAAAAACGGTCAGGGGCATATTAAAAGTTCTGAAGAACCCATGAACTTAAAAGTAATTACTGAGTCTTGGTTGTAAACGAAATGTAAGAACTTTTTGTTTCAATTCCCCTGGTATTGCTCGCATAACAAGGACATTTCGCTTAGTCTTCTCACCTATGCAGCCATTCTGAATTAAACCTGGCAGTCAGATTGAATGCAGAAGGCGGATGAACAAAGATTCCAAATGTTTGATATCCCCTCTGACAGAATTCCAATTCCAGTTACACATCATACTATAAGACAGCTTAATGTCACATCCTGGTCGAACGCAAACTGAGATTCAGAGTGCGATATGATATATTGTCTTAAAAGATTACATGTTTATGTAAATCAATTGATGCATCACTTACAAAAAGTAAAAGTCAAAGATGTTATTTGTAACTTAGTTCATTCTGTGAAATTAATTATGTGAAACATGTAAATGACCCTTAAAACCCTCAGGGCAAATTCATTTTCGAATATAGAAGATTTAAGACCAGTTAGGCGGATTGAGATTACTACCACTGGACTCTAAAACTACAAATATATAATGTCAATGGAGAATCCTATTAAAAATCGGGGTTCGTGAAAAACGTCTTTGTTTATGGTTTATTTCTTAAAATAACCTAATATCGCCCGCTGTGATTTATCTCTGAATAACCGTAACTGGTACCAATTTGCAACTTTTCTTTTGCCAGTGTAAATATAACGAACTGCATTTTAAAACCGTGTGGTCAGGGCTTTCTGGCAGGTGAATTAAGTTACAACAACACAATCAATCAAGTCATATCGGGTGAACTATTTAGCATCCGGGAGCTATCCATGGTACTGAAACACACTTTCGTTGCATTTGCCTCGCCTGACCGACGAGTGCGCGCGCTTGTGTGTGGGTGTGTGTGTGCCTGTTTGCGCGTATCCGTGGTCGTGTTTTCTGTGTGTGACAGATGCTGGGATTAGTTCTTATAGGACACCAAGGCTGTCCTCCAGGCCTGGCGATGGCTCCACCTAATAAAGGCAAAATGCCGCCATGCAGAGATACATTCGGTACCCCCGTCTATCTGAGGAAAGGGGTAGGCTATAGCTAATTGGCTTGTCGTTAAATGCAGTTCACATGTGATAGGTTCTTCTTTTCACAAGAAATGGGACACGTTAATTCAGATAATAATAGTTCCTTGTTCCAATATGCAACCCATTAACATTAAGCAACACGCTCTCATATTTCAGGTAAAATGAAAAAAACGATTGTTATTCACATTTAAGACGGCTCGAACTGCCTAAACAGATCTCACGTGTCCATGCATGCCCACCGACGTGCAGCCATGCATCGATTGCACAGTTCCGATGTCCCCCTGTTTTCTGTGCAAACCATTGAACCGTGGTTTCTTATCAGCGCCCGTGTTGCCAAAGCCCATGTTTCCCCTGGCGGACAAACTTACTCATTGAATACCCAATCAGCGCGGGAGAGATTGCCCTCCCCAACCCCCGAGTATTGACATGATTTCCGGGGATTTCTCTTGATTTCGTTTTAGAATTTTTGTGATTCATTAGTAATTGTGTCTGAATGTATTGCCTAATGAGTAGACTAGACACTTCCTACATCCAGATGCATCGTACATGTGTATTATGGAGTTTAATACAATGCTCATTTATGACACATTGTTATAAAGGCTTTAACCAAATTATTGCCTGTCGTCCATTTGTCAAATAATGGGTCCGGTGATTCATTGAGCAGCATGCATATTGTTGCTAAATGTAATTTCACACGATGAGAAATCTTCTGACATTGACTTTCTCTGACCTATATTTCTCCCCAATATTTGAATTGCTTACAATAATGACCATATAGGCAATATTCCTTCCGACTCAGTAGGTAACAGGTTACAGACATTCAATCCCCGTGTCTTGTGGTCCAAAGTAGTGGGCTGGTGCCATTGACCACCGGAACTGTATAACAGTTTCTGTGTATGTGTTTGTGTTTTAGTGTGTATGTGTGTGTGTTTGTGTGTGTGTGTTAGTTTGTGTGTAATAGGTAGTAAGCTGCTCCGCCACTGCGCAACGATGGAGCTATCGCAGCGATGGAGATGACGCAAACGGACTCTGCTACCCCCAAAAAGTCTTTCAAGACAAACATGGCGGCAACTTAACCCAGATCCAAGATGACTGTGGACATCGGGAGTAATGATCCAAGGTATTCTGCCCGGAAAGCCTACGGACCGAAAAAAATCACCTGGGGTAGCCTACAATCAAACGGCTTTTGCTTTCTCATAACTGAGTAGGGGAAACGGCGGCAGTAACGGCAGCAGCACCAAGAATCTCGCAACAGCTGGTCTCTCTGCGCGCGAGCACAACCCGGGAGAGCAATAGAGAGGGAGTGAGGCGCGAGGCATGCGGTTACAGAGAACGCGGTTTCCCCCCGGAGAGCCATGGAGAACGGGGATGCGGCAGCGCGAGGCTTAATCTGTGCAGGCGCGCTAATTGGATCGGAATAACACACCGACGGTGTCGGGCGCGAAAGAGGAGCGCCCAGGACCGGCCGCGGCACGGCAGCCAACCTTTACCGAGGAGAAATAACCGGAGACCATCTCCTCAAGTCAATGAGTATAGTGGCAGAGGAGCCCCCGCGGTGGAGTCGGCCAGAGCTGCGCTTTTCCTAAAATATGACCAGGGGTGCTTGGATGTGTCGGCAGCAAGATGACGGCTTAAAAATCTGGTTTGCACCCCGAGAGAACGAGAAGCCATTTACCGAGTCGGAGAGGGCCCAGAGATGGCGCCTGTCGCTGGCCTCTCTTCTCTTCATCACTGTCCTGCTCTCTGATCACTTGTGGTTCTGCGCCGAGGCCAAACTAACGCGAACCCGAGACAAGCGGCTGGACAAGCGGCTCGCCTTTACGGACATGGCCGGGTACTCAAACTCCACTTATCAACATCATATCCCCTCATCTGACCTCCATTTCCCCCACAGCCGCCTCGCCAGAGAGCCAGATGCTATTTTTATAGGGAATTCTACCAAACCTCTGTGGCGATTGGACACCTGTCACCCCGACAGCCTGTCAAAAGACTGCTTTACTTTCACGGACGCAGAGCCCGTGTGCCTGTGCCTCTCCGGGGGCGGAGAGGGGGGGACGCAGTCGGCGGACGTGAATCCGAGCGATTTGTATCTTTCTTTTTGTAATTCTTACTCTCTTTTGGATTTGTTTACCGGGTTAACGAGTCCGGGCAATATAAGCTGCAGCCTGGACGTGGCTGAGGGTGACACGCTGGGATGCAGAGAGTGTGTACAGGCTTACCAGCGCTTTGACCGGCAAGCTCAGGACAACTACCGGGAATTTGAGCTGTTGGTTGAGAAATACGAGACGGATGAATACTCGGTCAGAACATGTATGGAAGAATGCAAGGTAGGATGTAAATGGATTGCAAATGTATGACTGTAGACATATTTTGCTACTTTTTGTACGAACATACTTATGCAAGGACTAGGATGGGTCTTCCGTCGTCATGGTAACCACAATCTATCATGATGTGTGGGAATTCATTTTTTTTTTGAAGGCTTGCCTTTCAAAGAGTTTGTGAGACGCGTCACAACAGTTGACTATAATGTATGCGCCCGTCTGCATGTATGTGCGAGCACGAGCCAGCGTAGGCGCGCACTGGTGGATTATTTGTATGCTTGGGTTGTCGCATAGCCTGCAACCGACAGAAAGTGAGACTGGAATACGCTGTTATTAGGCTTTACTGTGTTGTCTCAATGGCTGCAGACAGCGCAGAGCAGGCCAAACGTCCAAACAGAAAAGTCAAACAGAAAACCGGTTGTCAAACCCGGATTAGGTTCATTCATTCATCGTTGCGTCACTAGTGCTGTCAAAATCGACGGGACCGTTCAGCTGTATACCAATTCATGCCTCTTGAAAACAAACCAGAGAGAGACCGGGACAAGCGCTCTCCAGATGGGCCAAATCTCAACCTCTCCTACTCTTCTAAAATGTCTCGGTCTTTCCATGTGTGTGTTATGGGATGCTGGCCTGAATCTTCTCTAATGTTTTGAAACAGTAGTGTGGCGCGATCATCCGTTACCGGGTTGGAGGCATACGAAGGGGGAAGGATAGAGGGGAAAGGCCTAGCGCGGCACAGAGGTGATAGCGTTTCAATAATGTTAATAGCGCGCCAGTGATTTCTGCACCTAATCCACCGGAAGGCTTTTCCATTGTTCCCGTTTTGTTGTTCTTCTAGTGACCTGTCTCTCCGTTGCACAGAGCAGCGCACCGCTTCTTTGGATGTGTGTCAGCACACACCAGCTGCCTGTTATTTTTAAGAGACGATGTGGTGGATTGGTTCGGTATGTGCTGTAGTCTTTGGAGAGTTTTGCTCAGCTTGAATGTAATTTACGGTTTTCACTAATATTAAACCAACCAGAAACATATGACAGTATTCCTAACACATACACTGCACACACAGAAACACACCCCAAAAACATTTTATTGCTGGTGACAGTGGCAACGAATTGCAGCCCCAAATGTTATGTGCAGTCATGGTTGTGCTTTATGAAGCGTGGCGCAAAGCAGCAATGTTACACGGATTAGGTTAGGGGCTAGCAAAGAATAAACTGATTTCCCTTTCATTTGTTGTGCAGAGAAATGTCCGTCTCTTTCTTTATCCCCACTTCTACCCTCCTTTCCCTCTATCATGTCTCTCCCTCCCTCTCTCAACAAGTGAACAAGGAAGAAAAGACTGTTATGATAAAGTTTTTTACAGGTGTAAAGTGGGGGTTTCTGCATGTTTTTGCTCTCACCTTGAGCTTGATTGGTTAATTAGTTCACACATTATCTTTCATATGGTTCTGTTAGGTCTCCAGCATACACTCAGCCCTTGGAATTGGCTTGACACCGGTTTTAAAGTAACAAATAAGCCAGTGAAGGTCATTTTAAATCTTCTTCTCGTCTTTCTTTCTCTCTCTCTTTCTTTCTTTCTTTCTTTCTTTCTTTCTCCTTCTCTCTTTATCTCTCTCACCATATCTCTCTCTCTCTTTATCTCTCTCTCTCTCCGTTCTGTCTCTCCGTCTTTCTCCCTGTAGTTGGCTCTGGTTCAACCCTGTATGTAACTCCATGTCCTTGTGAGTTGTTTGCTGTCCGTGGTGCTGAAACACAGGACCAGGAAGTACAGAATCATGCCGGGCCAGCTGGTCGACAGGTGGTTGACATTAGCAGCCTGCCTCCTTCAAAATAAAAGGCCGCCCTCTGCTCTCTCGGTAGAGGTTTTTCCAGGGTTCACCTGTGGCATTTCCGAAAAAGATCCATGCAGTGCTTTTGAGTTATGTGCCAGTCTTACTCAAGGGTTCCCTGCTGTCCTTTCAGATGAACATCCAGAGCGACACGTGGACTCAAACAATGTTACACAGTCTCCTTTATGAGGCCATTTTAAGGAAACCATTTTAAGAAGCCATTTTATCTATGGTCCCTTTGAAAAGACACGTGAGCTCAGATCACTGTCTTGTCTCCGGTTAACAATCCTAAATTAGTTACAGCCAAGCTTATCTGATTCGTTAGCCCTTGCATTACCTTATCTGATTCGTTAGCCCTTGCATTACCTAGCCCCCTGGTCTGGGGATTCCCTACAAACCAACCTTAACCTCATGGGTGAAGTTCAAAGGAAAGGTATTTGTTGTTTACGTTCATCCATTATCACTTGGTGGCTCCGCCCTATTTAGGGAAAAGGTCGTTTTACAATTTTTATTTTTTTTACTGCAGCTTCTACCTCACCGTGTCTTTCAGACGAGTGTTGTGTGCTGACATGACTGTGTTATATCAGTGTTCAGTGTATTCATGTATTGTCTGTAGAAGCTTAAGCGTAATTAAGGATAGGCGCCATGAAAATGCAAGTGGAGATGTTGGTTGTAGTGTAGCTGAATAAGGAACCTCTGAACAAGACGGTGGAGTGAAAACACGCTGGTCACTTTAATTTTCGGAAGTTGCGGTTTCAGGCATCCGTGTGTGTGACGTGGTTCATAAAAAAAAACTGCTCTAATGCCCTTTTCGTTCCTGAATACCTCCCGCGTCCCGCCGTCAGCCTCCCTCACGTTCTACACTGGCATCACAGTAGAATGTTCCAGACACACCAGGAGCCAACCCGATCCGACAACGCTGCCCGTTATTGCATCAGCCAAGGCTCTCCCTGGTAGGTCGTAGGAATCTGCATGTCTGGTGGACAACTGCGGCGGTGGCGACGATCGGGGAGCGAATGGCGACGGTGTTGACAGAGGGGATCCCCAGGCCACGGCACTGGTCAGGATCGGCGGCTCGTGTGGTCGTGGCCTCCTGGACAGTCTGGCGGCACCGGAAGGGGAGTTGACCTTGAAGGCCAGAGGAGCCGGGGCTCCCGGTGTGGGTCGCGGAGCCAGCCCTGCGGAGGGGTCAGCGTGTGTTTGTTTGCGCGCGTGTGAACGCTTTCGGGGGGTGCATTCGGTCCCCTTAGCGAGCGTCCCATAAGCGCCGGTGTGTTGTGACCTACTCTGCCGTGTCCATCCGCACATGACCAGTACATGGCGTCTGTAGTTGCCTAACCTAGCTGCCGCCAAGATCTGTCTTAATGGAATAAGGCACCAGCTGGGCTTTGTGGAGCCTCTTACCCCCTCAGACATTTCTGAATTGCTGACGGACGACTGTGTTGGGGTGGCCTTTGGACACAAACACAGCACTTCAGGCTTGAATTACATGGTGCGAGGACCCCTCCCCCCCCTTCGGCAGAAATTAGAAAATAATAATCTCTCTGTTGTTCTTTCTCTTTTCCAGAGGCCCTTGGCCTGGCAGAGCTCTGCCATTGTCGGCATGGAGAGAGGTGGAGAATAGCTGAGTTTAGGGGTGAATTATGTATTGGCTGTATTGTAACACTCTGAATGTACAACAGTTATCTGAAGAAAAAGAGCGAGTGAGGAGAGTGAAAGAGACAGAGAAGAGAAGAGAGTGCGATCCAATCAGATGTGTGGTTACTCTGACCACTAATCCTCTCCCACTTATACTGGCAGGAAGCAGGTTTCATGTGTCAAAGGACTTCTGGGCACTCTATGTGGGGTGACAAACACACACACAGTGAGTGTGTTTGTTTTACCCCATCCCATTCAGGTATGTCTTTTCTCTCTCTCTCTCAACCCTGTCTATGTGAGATCTTTACATCCTTTGATCTCTGCGTGAACCCGGTTCATCACATAGTGTGTGTGTGTGCATGTGGGTTGTCATAACGTTACCAGAGCCCAGAGCATCCTACAGGTCCAGACCTGCCCGTCTCTTCCGCTGTCACTGCTGTTCTCCTGCTCTCGTGTCTCTGTGGTTCAGTTTATTGCAACATGCTGATCCTCTGTGATCACGACCCTGCTCTGTGATCACGTCCCTGCTCTGTGATCACGACCCTGCTCTGTGATCACGACCCTGCTCTGTGATCACGTCCCTGCTCTGTGATCACGACCCTGCTCTGTGATCACGACCCTGCTCTGTGATCACGACCCTGCTCTGTGATCACGGCCCTGCTCTGTGATCACGTCCCTGCTCTGTGATCACGACCCTGCTCTGCCAGCCTGGCGGCCTCATATGGAAGCTTGTGTATGTGCCTGTATGTGTGTGTGTGAGTGGGGGGGGGGCGGGTGCCCTCCTCCTCTGTGGCCCCTGGAGTCTTTCATGGAACTCCCTATGTCCCTCTCTCCCTTTACCTTCAACTCCCTTCGTCCCTCTCACCCTTTACCTTCCTACCTCCCTTTCACTTTTCAAATCCCTACCTCTCTCTGCCTTCACCTGCCTACCTCCATCTCACCCTTCACCTCCCTACCTCTCTTTCTCCCTTCACCTGCCTACCTCCCTTTTTTTCCCTTACTCCCTCTCGCCCTCTCCTTTCGCTTCCCTATTTACCTCCATACCTCCCTCTCCCTTCTCCTTCAACCTCTCTCTCTCTGTGTCCATCTCTCTCTTTTTGTCCTGGTCTGTTGCTCTCTCAACACGTCCACAGGTGCTGAGTGTTGTCAGTCCTGCCACCCGGTGACTGAGAGATGCTGATCTGGGTTAAGGTCCTTCAATGACAGGCCTGTCCACACGGTGCCCACTGTAAACCCCCATGCCCCCCCCCCATCCCTGCTGCTGCCCTCTCTTTCATCCCTACCCTCCTTTATCAAGCTGTCCATCTCTTACGCCGTTCATGCCTCATTCAGTCCTCTCATCCCTATGCCCTTTTATTCTCTTGAACAGTTCCTCATCACTTCCATCTTGTCTTTTATCCACTGGCTATTTCCTCTTCCCCTTCCTTCAATACTGTTCTCTTCCTCTGTCTCATTCTATTCCCTTGTATCTTTTCATCCTCTGTTTCATTCTCTTCCTCTCTTTTTATCTACCTATGACTCATTCTATTCCTCCGTCTCATTCTATTCCATAATCTTCTCCTCTGTGACTTTCTCTGTTTCATTTTATTCTTCTGTCTCTTCCTCTGTCTCATTCTATTCCTCTGTCTCATTCTCTTCCTCTGTCTCATTCTATTCCTCTGTCTCATTCTATTCCTCTGTCTCATTCTATTCCTCTGTCTCATTCTATTCCTCTGTCTCATTCTATTCCTCTGTCTCATTCTCTTCCTCTGTCTGATTCTATTCCTCTGTCTCATTCTATTCCTCTGTCTCATTCTCTTCCTCTGTCTCATTCTCTTCCTCTGTCTCATTCTATTCCTCTGTCTCATTCTATTCCTGTCTCATTCTCTTCCTCTCTCATTCTATTCCTATGTATCATTCTCTTTCTCACTCTCTGTCATTCTCTGAGACCTTGCCTCTCTATTTCTCCTGTTGCAGAATTCATGAGACGGTATTATTTGTAGTGCCTACATGATGTGCTTTTTTACGGTATAGTGACCACGGCATCCCCAGAATGTCAACGCTTGGAAGAGAAAAACAGGCAACAAGGCAGAGTTTATACACAGGGAGGTCTGCCTGTAATGTTTGCTACTTGTTGTCAAGGTGAATCTGACATTTTTCTGGTGAACATTCCACTTCCTGCAGTTCATATTATAATTCATTCATAATGCAGAGGGAACCTCTAAATGTCACACAGTTCATCCACTATTGAATCATATCGGTACACACATAAAGCTTGCCTCTATACAGGCTCCTTTCCTCCATACCTCCCTGTCTGCCTGTTTCTCTCTCTCTCTATGTGAAATGTAATTACAGTTGTGTGTTTTCTTCCAGCTGCAGCAGCTTAGCTACAGGCCCACTGGAACAGGGAAACTCCCCTCCATATTAGCTGACTCTGTTTATTTCTCTCTAGGCACACAGATAAGGAAATATGTGTCTTAGACAAGCGCTCTTTCTCTGCCTCTGCTGTCATGGAAACGTGTTGTCAACATCCCACTGTATGTCTCTCTCTCTGTCCACCACGGAACATTTCTCTCTCTCTCCCCCTCTCTCTGTCCACCACGAAAGATTTCTCTCTCTCTCCTCTCTCTCTTCCCTTCTCTCTCTCTCTCCCCTTCTCTCTCTCTCTCCCTGTCCTCCATGGAACATTTCTCTCTCGCTCACTCTCTCGCTCTCTTTCCCTATCTATATTATTCTCTCCTTTTCACGCGCTCTTCTTTTCTCTTTTTAATTCTCTCTCTGCCAGAGAGACATGGTCCAGGAGAAACCTGTCAATATCCCACCTCGCTCCTGGACATTCTGTCAATATTCCGGTTTATTCCTGCTTTTTTTCCAACAGTTATGACTGACTACTGCTGCACGTGTGTGTGTGTGTGTTTGTGGCCTTTGACGCATGCACATGTGTGGAGCTTTGTGCGTATCTCTGGATTTTCTTTTGTGAGTGTACGCGTGTGGTTTTTTGGGAAGGATCTCGGTTGGCCAAGCCACTCGTCACACATCTGGGAAGGAGCTCGATTGGCCAAGCCACCAAGACACACTGAGAGGAACGCACTTAAAAAATGTCATTACAGGTTGTGCTTTTCTGCGTTCGTATGGCTCGCAGCGGCTCTTTCTCTTGCCCTCTCCTTAACTTTCTCCCTCTCTCTCTGTGCTTTGGGCCTCTCTAACACAGGGGAAGTCCATTTATAAGACGAGCTCTTCAGTAACGGCTGCTAGCTAATTAACGACTAAGAGAGAGAGAGACCAGGCATCGAGAAAGCTTTAGGAGAAGGGGTGCATAGCTACCCCGTGACATCATCGTGACCCCCGACCTGCCTGGCCGCCATGATGGGCGGGAGAGGGGGGGGGGGAGCACTTTAACACACAGCAGGAGATCTGAGCTGTTGGAGGAAAACGGAAGCATCGCAAAGACACTGAATGTGTTGCATACCTGGTTCATTACAATCATTTCTTTTAGCAGTGTGCTGCATCCTCTGCTTTCTAAAAATATCCTCGAAACTGGGTCTTCCTGGACAGTTTACCAATTACGATTCATAGAGTTTGTCCATGATCCTATGCTGTAGTTCTAAGTAACCGTCAGTTTCTGCCCTGAGGCTGTCAACATATAGGTTACCCTCTGTTTGGTTAGTGCAATGCAGTGTTAAGTTACAAATGAGGTGCTATTAGGGCAGTCAAAGGTAATGACACGTTAACAGATAACATAGTTAAGAAGGTGTTTGCTATTTGTATCTATTGGTTATGCTTTACTACTCTGAAATTTGCAGAAATGTATCTAGCAAACCTTTTTCCATTCTTTCCCAATCATTGATGGAATGACCATTTATTTAAAGTATATCATGTTTAATCATATGTGCTATGACGTACATACTGTGCAGATAGTTTATCGAGTAACATTTATTTACCACTCCTTTGTTTTGTGGTTGTGCCATCTATCCTAACTGTACATTTTCTGGATAAGAAAATGTTCTGCTTATTTACTAAAATTGTTTTCTTTTTTTGAATGTACTTGTCTGCTTGTGCTGTGATAGGTTATCGCGTAATACATTCTACTCCGACATTCTATTCCATTACGTTCACACTGGCTTACATCAGTTGACAACCGCATTTACAGCAAATGTAAATGCAACCAGTGCTGATATTGTATTATATAATAATAGCGCTTCAGTGAAACAAAGAGGCCGACGTTTATATGGCATTTTAACATACAACGTAGAGGCTATGTAAACAGAAAATGCGTACGACACCTCTATTTATACTGTTTTTATATATTATAGGACTATATTTTATCAGGCACAAATGGAAATTGTTCTAGTTTGTAATCTATCACATACCTGACTTGCTCCCCTATTCATCCTCCGGTTAAACAGGGACATGCATCTCAGCTGACACAGCTTTAAATTGTATTTTCCTCCACAAGAAAAGGACAATATTTACATGAACATTTAAGTGGTTTGCCGACGCTCTTATGCGTGACACATTACAGCAGTGAGTGAGTTTTGTCTGTGCGTGTTGTTGTTGCTGTAATGTGATTCACGTGGGAATTGCAACCATGATGCTCAAACCGCCATGATCAAGCGACTGAGATACACGGGACACAAGATATGTAGCAGGTCGGACAAGGCAAAGATAACAATCCCAGGCCAGTAATAACATAATTGCATATGAGTCATTGTTTGGTGAAGGCACCTTTGGCAGTAACTGCATTTGTGGCTCTGCGATATATTACAGTTATTTACAGAACCTTTCCAGCTCGCTCATGTTACCCGAGGAGCGTTGACGGACGGCGGCCTTCTTGCCGTGGGCAACTCAAGGACATTTGCCTTTTAATTCCTAAGCCACCCGTGTGTAGCTTGTCCGTTTGTTTCAAGTCGCTGCGATGCTGAGAGGTGAACGTCGTTCTTGTTGTTTCGCTTTCTTGCTGAGGGTAGGCAAGACGACCTTTCTGTACATTGTTCAATTCATTTGTCCCTCAGTCCCAGGCGATCAGAAATATCCCAATAACATGAAGCTTTTCTTCATGTCGCTCCGGAATCTATCAAGTGTTTTTTGGCTTCAAATTGGGCGCAAAGGGTTCAAATGGCATCCATCTGACTTCCTCGTGGTTTGACGTTTGCCTTGCAAGTCCCCACCGGTGCAGAGCAGAGCCTGGAGAAATGTCTTAATTGAACCTGAAATCATGTGAAACACTGCAATTTAATAACTCATGTGGAGGTAAATTCTAAAGGATCTGTGATTTAAATGTGTGATTTGTGGGCATTATGGTGTCTCTGTCACAGGAAAGTTTCACTTACTTGATTGGCATAGGTTTCAGCTATAGTAGTCATAGCTTAAGTCAGGATTGCTTTTTATCGGCCCTGGCTCAGCTGATATCTCTGGGCCGCAAAAATGGTGCTTCAGTTGGAAAGAGACAAGCTGAGAGAGGGACATTTGTTTCATTTGCATCGTTTATGTTTTCCTTTCCAGAGTGATTAAAAAGCCTACATTGGTGTCCCTTATAATAGCATGAAAGAAAGTTTGTTTCTCCCTGTTTTTCGTGTGTGAATCTTTTAATAGCTTGGTATACTATGCTAGTGTGGATGTTTTCTTTCCTGGAGCAGGTGCAGTGTGGCACTAGAACAGATCTTTTGTAGTTTGGACAGTGCCAATGAATGTCTTTCAGAACCCCGTTTGGAGTGTTTGGTTTGTAAAAAGGATTTTCTTCATTAGTTACCTCATTGTGGAGCAATCTTTATTAGGTTAGTCATTAAGAAACGTAACAAAATAGGTCCCTTAAAATCAAAGCATAGCGAGACTAATGCAATGCAGAGCTTTAAATGGAAAACCTTTCTTTAGGGCCAAATTAACAACATACAGTCGTACTATTGTAGCAATTTTACTCTTAATCGTTTTTAGTCCTAATTGGTATGAAAGATAAATGTACAGTATTAGAATTAAACCAAGCTTAACCTACTAACAAAACCATAGACAGAGTCTAACAGATAGAGGCACTCTATGTGCCCTCTTCCCCTCTGTGCACTCCTCTTCTCTGTGCCCTTCTCCTTTATGTGCTCTCCTCCTATCTGTGCCCTCCCCAATTCTGTGCACTTTTCCTCTCTGTGCCCTCCTCCTCTCTGTGCACTCCTCTCTGTGCCCTCCTCCTCTATGTGCTTTCCTCTTCTCTGTGCACTCCTCTCTGTGTGCTTTCCTCCTCTATGTGCACTCCTCCTCTTTGTGCACTCCTCCTCTCTGTGCCCTCCTCCTCTCTGTGCCCTCCCCCTCTCTGTGCCCTCTTCCTCTGTGCCCTCTTCCTCTCTGTGCCCTCTTCCTCTCTGTGCACTCCTCCTCTCTGTGCACTCCTCCTCTCTGTGCCCTCCTCCTCTCTGTGCCCTCCTCCTCTCTGTGCCCTCCTCCTCTCTGTGCCCTCCTCCTCTCTGTGCCCTCCTCCTCTCTCGCATTTGTCGTTCCCTCACAGCTGTTTGATGAAATTCTCACATTGTTGAGTCATCCGTTGCTCACACCACTTTCTTCTTCAGAGAGGGAATTGGAACACTGTGAGACAGACAAAGGCCAAACACACACACACACACACACAAACACACACACATTAAATAAGGAGGGGGTAAAGAAAATGATGAGTGATATATAGGACACAGAGAGAATGAAAAGATAGGGTTCAAGGAGAGAGACATTGAAAGAGATAGGAGAAATAGAGGGGGACTAAGAGATACACTGGCTGCAGAAACTAGGACAAGAGGGACAATGTCAGATCCACTGACACATTTCCTCTGCTGTTGCAGACAATTCATATGAGCATCTGTATAAGAAATCTTATTTTAATCAAAGGCGTGTGTGTCTGTGTGTGTCTGCGTGTGAATTATCTTCACTATTCCATTATAGCCCAATGGTGGAAGAAAAGCAATGGCTTTATTCATTAGAATGTTTTATTTGTATTTTCATCAAGACGTCGTTTCCTATCCCTGTATGAAGAGAGCTAGCCAGGGTGGAACATGTTCTGCCTCGGCCAATGGCATTGTTCTCCAGGTTTACTGTTGCTAAAGCATTCAGTTACGTGGGAAATAATGTTGGCCATGCTACAGCCCAGGAATGAAAAAATTATAGATTTCCCAAAACTGTTTTCATTGTTAATTTCGGGTCTGGTGTATCAGGGGGATATTTGAATCTCTCCGGTTGTAACCTTGCCTGGTTGAACACAGTAGCAGAGCTTCCCACTAGGTAGGACCGTGAACTGGCTGCCTGCCTGATCCATGTTGACATCCACCTTGGGGATCTTCTAAGGCTTGAAACATTAAAACCTTATCGAGGAAAACCTTAATTTCCATCCGAAAAGGTTTTGTTTTCTAGTGCTTGGATCCTGACTGTCATGTAGCTATTTCATCCAAATAAATGATCAGCATTATCTTTACTAGTGTGTGATGGCTCCCCAGATGTTTGGCCATAGAACAGAGAGCAGAAAGCAATGTCTGTGTATGTGTGTGTGTGTGTTAGACCGTTGATGAATTCAGGTGTGGGCTGAAGCTAAACACATCCTTACATCCACTCCTTCCTCAGCCACAGAGAATAATCGGATTGTTTAGAAGATGAAAACACTCATGGGTTATGCCAGTGTGTGTGTGTGTGTACTTGCCAATGTTTGTTTGCATGCATGCCTGTGTGTGTGTTCGTAGTTGCCGGTCAGAACGAGACAGTTTTGGGCAGGGCAGGTAATGGATCCGAAGTGAGAGAGAGAAAGGGATGAAGGGAGAGAGAGAAAACGAGAGAGACTGAGGGCGATAGAGAGAGAGCGGTTATTTTATTCTTTTTTGTTGTATTGCCTTGGGAACACTTGAAAATGTTCTTCACATGCCAATAAAACTTTGGAAATTGAATTGAGAAAGAGCGTTCAGTCTGATGAAGTGATCATTGGTCACAGAGGAATGTCCACTAAGATGTCCACTAAAGGTTATGTCTATTTAAGATGTCCACTAAAGGCTATTTAAGATGTCCACTAAGGATGATGGCTATTGAAAATCTCCATTAAGGATGATGTCTATGTAAGATACCCACTAAGGATGATGTCTATATAATACCTCCACTATGGATGATGTCTATGGAAGCCCCCTGTCTGTATGTGTTCCCTGGTGTCAGTCTTTCAATATATGATCTTTTTCTGTCTCTCATTCTTTCCCCAGTCTTCAGTCCTCTCTTCATTTCATACAGTGTAATTACACTATGAATATATTACAGTATGTAATAGATGAAGAGGAAAACCAGAGGAAGAACTCTGCATATACAGAGTCATATAAAGCAAAAATAAAGTGTCACATACTGTACCAATTAATACATTAATATACCGTTATATACAGCATGGATATATTTATATGCAGCACACACAGGGTCATTTAATAAGGCATATATAGAGTGTAATTTACAGTGCATATAGATAGTCATATACAGTGCATAGAGAGAATCATATACAGTGCATAGAGAGAATCATATACTGTGCATAGAGAGAGTCATATACAGTGCATAGAGAGAATCATATACGGTGCATAGAGAGAGTCATATACAGTGCATAGAGAGAATCATATACGGTGCATAGAGAGAATCATATACGGTGCATAGAGAGAGTCATATACAGTGCATAGAGAGAGTCATTTGCTCAACCCAACTGAATGTTCTGTGAGCGGCACTTTCTCATCCATAGCTGTTGCTAAGTGATAATTCACACGTTCAGGTTGTGCTGTATATTTCTGATAGTTTTCATAACCTTTGAAGCTGCCCTGTGAAAGCACACAGGCAATGTATTTAGACCACACCACAGTACAGGCTTGGACACGTTGTTATTTCAAATTCTATTCAGTAAAAATGGAACATGGATTTTGCCCCTCCGTTCGTCAGTTGCCTATCTCATGGGTGGTTTTTACGTCACCGAATTTTAGAGACTGATAGAAGACCATGTACCTACGTTGATTCTACTATATGTCAGCTAGCTGTGTAATATGTGTGTTTGTGTGTGTGTTTGTGTGTGTTTGTGAGGGTCCATAGGTCAACATTTATGTGGAATGATGTCCGTTTCTGTTTTGTGTTTCGTAGCTTGGTCGGATGTGCGAGTGAGCCTTGGAGCTTTGTTGTAGCAGTGTATCAGCCTGTGTTGTTCTGGACCAAATTTCCTGCAGATGCATTGATACCTTCATTAATTATTGATCTGCCATGGATTTGTGAACTCCCCCCCCCCCCCCCCCCCCCCCCCC